>QANX01004159.1:0-130323 GCA_003254975.1 Ochetophila trinervis
AAACATAAAGAATTATACGTGCAGAAAAGCCTATAAATCTAAGGGCTATTATCACTAGAAATCCCTAAACTATATCGGGTTTTACAACTTTGTCCTAAAACTTTTTTTTTCTCACTTTCGTCCTCAAATTTACATTCGTTTGTCACCGTAACTCCTTTTTCAGGTTTCCGTTCAATTTTGGCGTTAAAACTCATGTATGAGTCACGTGAGACATATTTTGAAGGATAATTGCATACTTTCACACCATATTATGCATTAGATTTGTCATCTTCCATATTATGCCATATGCTGCTTTAATAAAACAGCAGCGATTCCATCAACAAAGAAAGCATCTTTATTAGCAAACTCGTCAGTTTCTTCACTTAAGCTCATCCCTTAACCATGATGTACAAGTCCCACCCATACATGCACTACTAAAACATTTCTATAACTAAACCAAAATGGAGCTTTTTCAAACAAGTTAGTACTTATCTTCTTGTTAATTGGTTATCTAGTGACCCATGCAAATGTCTAGCATTTTGAAGTAAGAAATACAGCACGCATCTGCATTTGACTGTTAGAAAAATTTACACATTATTGATCTTCATGACTCCTCAATATCAAACATCTATACTTACACATCTATATAACCATCAAACATAAAACCAAAAAAAAAAAGTATAAAAAAATGAAAAAAAAAAACAGTTCAAGAAGATCGGTTTAGTGAATCAAACCGGGAATTATAATCTCTCAGCAAATTACCACTATCAAACATCTTCAACAAAGCCAAGGCCTTTCCTTTACCTTTGGAACTGCCATTCTCAACCACCTCCACAATCCCATCCACAACTTTCAAACCCATCTCTCTCACCTCCTTCACAACCTTTTCTCCTCCACACCTCCCCAAATTTAGAAGCCCAAAAACTGCATTAGCTTTGGTCTTCAAGCTCGACCCCATTGAAGGGTCAAGCAAATCTGCCATAACCCCAACACCTTTAGCTTTCAAAAACGCCTTCTAGTTATCCTCGCAGCCAGCAACCTGAGCCACCACTGCAGTCACATCCTCAATGATCCTGATTTTCTTGTCATTCACGATCAGCGAGCTCCGATTCAAAGGGTGGAGAGCGATTCTGAAAAGGGCTTTCAGAGCGTCATTGATGGATCTCGGCGGCGAACTTGGGGTTTTGATGATTTCCATGTGGGAGTAGATGATGTCGCGCTTGGATCCGATAATGGGTTGGAGCTCCTCGGCGAGGAAGCTGTGGAGCTCATCTTTTGTCTCAAATCCACCACGTTCCATCGCCTACAGGAAGCCACATCATCATATGGTGTGAACGTATGCCATTAACCTTCAAAATATGCCTCACGTGACTCACACGTGAGTTTTAAAGCCAAAATTGAATGGAAACCTGAAAAAAGAGTTATGGTGGCAAACAAACATAAGTTTGAGGATGAAAGTGAGAAAGAAAAGTTTTGGGCCAAAGTTGTAAAATCCGATATAGTTTAGGGACTTCAAGTGATAATATCCCTAAATCTAATAAGGGATAGCTGCATTTTACCCTTTGACCTATGTTAGTTTTTGCATTTTACCTCTCAATTATTATGATTTCATGTCAATTAAGTCCATTAATTTATTTTGAGAGACGAATTTGATGAAATTAAACATACAGAACTCCTATAACTTTGTTTTAAACTGTTTTATTCTATTTTATTTTTAGACCATATGCAGAATAAATTTTACCAAATTTTTTAGAGAAATTTGCATATTAGACTAAATTGACAAGACAATAATAGTTCAGGAGCAATAAATGTTTCATGGTTTAGGGGCAAATTGCAAACAATTGCATAGTTTAAAAGAGGGATGGGGTGTAAGATGTAGGATTTTTTTTTGGCAAATGGATATTAGCACCTATGTATCTTGAACTATATTGAAATTTGCACATTGCACCTTAAATTTTTTCCCATTACAATTTACACATTAACTAAGCATAATCCAACACCGTTGCACCATTTGTTAAAGAGTGACTTAGGAAGGAAGAGAGAGGAAGTTGAAGAGTGTGAGCTAGAGTTGCAAAGTTTTTTTTAAAAAATTAATATTTAAAAATACATAAAATAAAAAAAGTTTGTTGGAGCAAAATAAATATAGGATGTCTGAATGCCTATCGCTGAGAGGGAATGTAGAAAAAGAAAAAAAACATATCATAAAATTTATAATTATACTTATATTTATTATTCATTCATCATGTACTTTCAAAAATTCACCATTTTCCTTTTCTTCTTCTTTTTACCCATTTTTGCTCTGACTTAGCAGGACTTTCTATGGCAATGGCACCATCTACCCCTCCCAAGAACAAGAGTACTTCGGCACAAACAGTCCCACCAAAAACAGTTTAGACCCACCCATATAACTGAAATTAAAGAATATGAAAGTTATGGTTACATCAAAACTGCAAGCAAAAATATCTTTAGCATTTCTCAAGCAAGTCTCTAGCTTTCTACCATTGGTAGATCCTTCCACATGCATTTTTTGTCATCAATTAATTGTATAATCAAAAGAACCTTGAGGAATCTTAAAAATATTTGCAAAGCTGCATTGAAACAACAACTTCCACTTTAGAAAAAAACAAATAAATAAATAAATAAACAAACAAAGATTGAAACTTTATGGGTGAAAACAAATAGAAGATACAGAAAAAAAAATTACAAACTTGGTGAACATAAAGGGATAAGTTCTTATGTCCAAGTAGAAGATTGCTACGTTGATAAAATAATCTTTAAAGTTTTGTATTAACTTTCTGAATACCCCAACAACATACAACATGCAATACTTATAGACTAAACCATTAAATTACTTGTCTTGGAAACAAACTATCATAACTAGGAGATTGAACTCATATCCAAAAAAACTATAAGACCCAAAACCATGAATAAATAATCCTAAATATAAAATTACTAATATAATAGGTGTTTAGCATTCCTCTCCTCTTCAAGAAACCTTGTCCTCAAGGTTGAAATTGTGAAAACTTGTGTTGGATCTTATAGGCATATTCGCAAGTAGCATCCTCTATAAAAAGAGTTTGACCAATGTATGAGCCATTGAGTCATTGGTCAATTATTTTTCTTAACCATCTTCCTGTCCTACATCTTAGTTAGTATAGTGTTATGGAATTTTAAGTATTTATCTATCGTGAAACTTGATTTTTTAATATCATGAGTGCCAATGAAACAATTAATAATTTTGGGTTAGATTACTCATAAAGAGGTTGTGTGCCTAATTGGCATAGAAGTGTGGGATTTTAAGCATTCATCTATCGTGAGACTTAAATTGTTCATATCATGGGTGTCAATGTAACAATGGTTGACATAGTAAATGAAGTTTTAGGTACTCACCTATAGTGAGACTTATTTTTCAATTTATGGGTGTCAACGTGAAGTTGGTGTAGTGGGTAGGATGTCTGAGTACTTTTCTATTTTAAGATTTAGCTTATCTATTTCATAAAATCACCATTATAAAGGTTATCTCCACTTATGTATCAAGGTTTGTACAAGTCATTGGGCTACCTTATCAGTGGTTGAGTTACTTGGTAGAATGGTTGAAATGACAGTCGAAGTTGATTCAATACCATGAATCGCAAGTTCTGAGCTACCCTATTGGTGACTTAGTTCAATGCATTTGATTGTGATGATTTGGTTAACTGTCTCTGGCCTGTGTATGTGTATCCTTTGTGTTATGAGGACTATAGCAACATTATATGATATGATATACATTGAGGGGATGAGAAGATAGTATTTGCATCAATAAAGATTGTCATTAAAAGTATATTTTTAGTGACAGTTATTAAAATATATTTATTTTAGAATTTTTCTAAGGTTGAAAACAATCTCATATTGAAAAAAAAAGTTGTTAAATAAACAATTAAAATGATAAAATTATGCAATTTTGAAATAGTGGACTTATTTTTTTAAAGATTAATTTTAATTGCAGCATTTGAAGTTTAGTTTAAATCAAATATAGCATTTTAAATTTTTAACAATACATCTGCAGCTTCTACTCACAAATACAATTGCTATTATATTTTTTATTTTAAATATATCTTGTCTTTTTAATAGTAATTGTACAAAATTATAATGATAATTGTATATGCCAATATAGACTATAAATATATTATTAAAAATTTAAAATGCTAAATTTAATTTAAAAAATTTAATTTTAGAAATTAATTATTTTTGCAACCAAACCATCGGCGGCATCTGTACAAATAACCGCAATGGAAATCCATACAGGCCCATTTTTCCATTTGGGTTGGGTCTTTTATATCCCAAAACCCAGTTTCTCATAACTTTAAACCCTACTAAACTGAGCAGGAGAACCCCTCCCATGGCCTCCATTTCCAAATCTTCCTCGCTCATTGTAGCTCAAGGCGCTGCTTCAGAAACGCAAGCTGATGGATGGGAAGCTCTTATGCAAAACCCTGATCCGGAATTCCACGTGGAGAACTTACTACACGAACAGGACCAACAAGGTCACTCTCTACTCCAAAATAAGTCCGCTCGGAAACCCAAGCTTGAGTGTTGCGCAGGAGCTCGAAAACTGGGTGCACAAAGGGAAAAAGGTCCGAGTCGGCGAGCTTCACCGCATCATTCACGATCTTCGTAAGCGCAAGCGCTTCTCTCAAGCTCTAGAGGTTTGCCCTTTTTTTATTTTTTATTTTTCCTTCTTTCTCTATTAAATGGCTCTGGTTTGGGGCTGTGTTTGGCTGCTCGGGAAATGAGGAAAAAAACAAAAAAACAAAAAATGACTAAAATATTAAAAAAGAAAAACTTTATTAAATAAACTTAAAGATATTATATATTGTGATAATATTTCTGATGCATTTTACATGATTCTGAAGAATTGCTTCAAAAATGTCTTGATGAATTAATTATCATTTTGTTAATGTCAAGTTGAACTGCATGTACCTCTGCATTTAAGTGTAAATGATGGATTAGCTTAGTGGCAATTTTGTATTGAAAAGAACAAACCGGAGTTCAACACTATTTTGTCTTAGGCCCATGCTGCAAAGCTACCATTATAGGTTGGAGGGCAATCTGAACTTAAAATATATATACACTGTACAGAATGGCGGTTTGGTATACCGGTTTGCAAAGTAAATCAGAGTAGTCAAAACTAAAAACCAAAAAGAGTAGATTGGATAATAAACATTTTCCATTCAAATCTCCAGTATTTGTTTCATTATTGAATTGAGAGCATTTGCACTGGTTTTGCTTTTTGATTTTGCTTTCTAATCCCTCAATACTGAAATTATATTAATTTGGTGTCGTAAGGATCTGGCAGTGGATTTGGTCCATGTGAAATATAGATCAAACTATAACGATGCAAAATTTATGAAGTGCTTCTGAAAGAATTTTAAAAACACAGGTGATATATTTATAACCTTCTGCTTTGTGAATTGGGATGCCTGTTGCTGCAGGTTTCTGAGTGGATGAAAAAAAAGGGTGTATGCATTTTTTCAGCAACTGAACATGCTGTTCAGCTGGATCTGATTGGCAGGGTTCGTGGATTTCTTTCTGCGGAGAGTTTTTTTCATGATTTGAGGGATGAAGATAAGACGCATAAGACGTATGGGGCTCTCTTGAATTGTTATGTCAGGCAGCTGCAAAGCGATAAATCTCTCTCTCACTTGCATAAAATGAAGGAGCTAGGCTTTGCTTCTTCTCCTCTTACTTACAATGACATCATGTGTTTGTACATAAATCTTGGCCAGTATGAGAAGGTCACTGATGTGCTAGCAGAGATGAAGGGGAACCAAGTTTTGCCTGACAACTTCAGTTACAGAATCTGCATGAATTCTTATGGTATGAGATCTGATATTGAAGGAATGGAAAAAGTTCTGGAGGAGATGGAGTGTCAACCTCACATTGTGATGGACTGGAACACTTATGCTGTAGCTGCTAATCTCTACATAAAATCTGGCCTAACCGATAAGGCATTGAATGCCCTAAAGAAATCAGAGAAGATGCTAGATAAGAAAGATGCAGTTGGGTACAATCATTTAATTTCACTTTATGCCAACCTTGTGAATAAGGATGAGGTCTTGAGATTATGGAGTCTGGAAAAAACTGCTTGTAAGAGGCACATAAACAGGGACTATATTGTTATGTTAGAATCACTGGTGAGGCTAGGTGCGTCAAAGAAGCCAAGAAAGTACTGGAGGAGTGGGAATCGTCTGGTAACTGTTATGATTTCCGAGTGCCCAAAACTATTATTGTTGGATATATTGAGAAGACATTGTATGGGAAAGCAGAAGCACTGCTTGAAGACTTGATTGAGAAAGGAAAACCAACCGCCCCTAACATTTGGGGTAAAGTGGCTACCGGATACCTGGACAATGGGGAAACAGAGAAAGCTTTGCAGTGCATGAAGGCTGCCCTCTCTCTATACATGTGGAGAAAGGGTGGAAACCCAACCATAGGGTGGTGAGAAGCTTGTTGAGCTGGCTTGGTGATAAAGGCAGTGTTGAAGAGGTTGAAGCGTTTTGTAGTTTCAGTGAGAAATGTTATACCAGTGAACATAAAGTTGTTCAACGCCTTGTTAAAAGCACATATAAGAGGAGGTAGTACAGAAATAAATAGGGTTTTAGATAGCATGAAAACTGAAAATATAGACGAAGATGAAGAAACAAAGAACATCCTTGCCACGAGGCAAAACTAAACTCACCACAATGCTTTTTTGTTTGTCTTTCTATTTGAATATAATTGGTTGTATTGGCTGTGAATGCACAAAAAATGGGGCATTCAGCCAAAATATTTTAGAGTTGATCTAGTTGCAAATTGATGAGCTGAATGATAATGAGATTATTTTGTCCATACAAATAATGACTTTGTTCTTAACATAATGCATATGTTAATGATAGTAAAAATTGTATTAAAATGTGAACAAATCTAATTAATACTTTCCTGAATGGTTGGCATAACATATAAAGAACGAAAACGAAAATAATAAAACTCATAATACAGCTTAGTTTATCGAAAATAATGTGTTAGTCTGTAAACAACCATCATGCTAAAAGCCGTTTCAAGTTGTTAAAATACTAATCTAAAGCAAACATTTGGAACATTATGTCCATAAACATTTCAACAATTGTATATTAAAATGAGCTCCAGAATTTTTGACAATATTGTAAACATTTTTTACTCTGACAGGGTAGATTTAAGTACATGCACCATTGCTTTTCAACTCCAATATAATGTCACAAACTACTATCAGCTCGCCTAAAAGAATAAGAATACTTAAGGATCCTTTAAGCCTTATGGTTTTTTGCAACAATTATACAAGCCATGCAACATAGATTTTTATCTCACATGCAATTCATGGCATTCAACACAATGAACTAAGATACATAATACTCCTCTCGGTTTCATTATAATTAACCTATCATCTAATTACTAAGCAAATGATTAGAAGCATTAAGTACAGCGAAGAACACTCAATTAAGGTGAAATTTTTTTCAATTGATTCAATTGACAATTCACTTCTTCAAGTTTGGTTACATCATTACCATATGAGTTAGAAAATTTATTCATAAAGAAGAAATGTAAATCTTTAACAAATAATCTCAACATCTAAAGACGAAGAGAAGAGATAATGAATAAAAACTAATTTGAAGTCCAGCCCTTGATGAAATTCGTGAGCTATTCTTCTATTTGACTTCTTGGTGATTGCTCACCTCCACCGCGAGGGGTAGGTGTGTTGTGGTTGTTAACCCTCACTTCTAAAATCATATTATATGGTAGATATACAACCCCAAAAGTAGAAAAATAACAATAACAAAAGTCTAAAAAAAGAGGCTAAAGTATGTTCTAGTGCCTAGTGTCACAAGCTTTGACATTTCGTCGAACACTTGGAGGGCAAGGTGAGCTTGGCATTTTATCAAGCACTTAGTGAGCATTTTGACCACACTTTGAAAAGTCTAAGCTCCTAGACTTGTGTGGAATTCTCTAGAATCCTTTGGACAATTCTTGGCCTTGTAAATTGTGTAAATATCTAGATATTTTTGTGGAGAACTCTAGAAACTCATTCTCCACCGTAGGATCAAATTGTTTATAGCCGTAGGATCATTTTTCCTTGTCTATAAATAGGTGGAGGCCTCATTTGGCCAAACCATCCAAGAATACAAGAACATTCAAGTTGTAAAGCTTTCTTTCAAGCAATATACTTTCATTCTCTCAAACTTTCTTGTGTTCTTTCTTGTTTCCTTAGCTTTCTCTTCTTAGTAGGCAAAAAGGCTTACTTAGTTGCATACAAAGGGTCGGAATAGCAACTAAGGCCGCACGGCTTGAAGGTGCAAATAACAAGTCCGTGACAGTTGGTATCAGAGCCAAGGTTCGTTAAGAGCTAGCAACGAGCTTGAGAGGATGATGGCATCATCCGAAGTTGTGGGAGTAGAGAGGGGAAGGGAGGCCGACCCCGGTGCTGCGAAGAAAGGGCGTGGGTGCTCAAAGTCAAGGGACATTATCTCCACCATGGATGCCCGAGTGGTGAAGGTGGAACTAGCCATTGCCGATGCAATGGAGAGGCTCGATCGATTGGACCAAAGCGTGGATATGCTCGATGATCGTGTGGAAGACCAAATGGAGGAGCTTAGGGGATCGGTGCAAAGCACGAATGAGTCCAACGCCGAAGCATAGCAAGAGCATAGAGAGTTCCAAGAAAAGGTGCTTGAGACCATGGCCCAAATGCAAGCACAAATGAAAGAATTTAAGAAGAGCTTGGAAGAAACGAGAGCGGATTGGGCACTATGCAAACGGGCTGCAACTAGTGCCATCACCACACAAGAGGGTGGATGCTCCTAAACCCAAGGAGTTTAGCGGAAGAAGGGATGCCAAAGAGCTCGACAACTATATGTGGCACATGAAGCGATACTTTGAAGCCTTGGACTTCCAAGACGAGAAGCAAAAGGTAAACACCGCTACCTTATACTTAACTAACCTTGCGGCTACTTGGTGGCGTTGAAAGCATGAAGAGATTAAGAGGGGCACTTGCACCATCGACTCGTGGGAGGCGCTAAAGAGCGAGCTAAAAAGGAAATTCTACCCCGAGAATGTGGTGCACGAAGCTAGGAAACGCATGAAGGAATTGAAGCACCAACGATCAATTCGAGATTACGTAGAGGAGTTCTCTGGCCTAATGCTTCAAATCCCCAACATGAGCGAGGAGGACCTCCTATTTAACTTCATGGATGGGCTTCAACCATGGGCATCGCAAGAATTGCAAAAGAGGGGTGTGCAAGACACCTCCACAGCACTCACCGTCGCTGAAACTCTTATGGATTACAAACGAGGTGAGTCCTCCAACTATAAGCCCAAACCTAGCTTTGTTAAAGGTGGGGGAGCCAAGTTCAACAAACCTCACCAAAGCAAAGAATACAAAAGGCCACCATTCAACAAGGACGCAAGGAAGGATAGCAAGGTGGAGATTAAGCCGAAAGGTAATTGCTTCTTGTGTGACGGGCCACATTGGGCAAGGGAGTGCCCAAAGAGGAAGTCCTTGAATGCTATGCTCGAGGAGAAGGAGGCTNCACCGCTACCTTATACTTAACTAACTTCATGGATGGGCTTCAACCATTGGCATCGCAAGAATTGCAAAAGAGGGGTGTGCAAGACATCTCCACAGCACTCACCGTCGCTGAAACTCTTATGGATTACAAACGAGGTGAGTCCTCCAACTATAAGCCCAAACCTAGCTTTGTTAAAGGTGGGGGAGCCAAGTTCAACAAACCTCACCAAAGCAAAGAATACAAAAGGCCACCATTCAACAAGGACGCAAGGAAGGATAGCAAGGTGGAGATTAAGCCGAAAGGTAATTGCTTATTGTGTGACGGGCCACATTGGGCAAGGGAGTGCCTAAAGAGGAAGTCCTTGAATGCTATGCTCGAGGAGAAGGAGGAGCGAGTCGACCAACAAAAGTCCTTTCGAGCTCGCCACGGGACAACAACCGATGACTCCACACACTCTTGCCACAAGCTATGGAGGGAGGAGTCCGTCTGCATTCAAGGTTGCCAAGAATTGGCACGAGCAAGTTGACCTTGCAAGATCTTATCTCCATAAGGCAACCAAGATGATGAAGAAGTGGGCGGACGTAAATAGGAGGCACGTGGAGTATCAAATTGGAGACCTCGTGTTTGTCAAGATTCTACCATCGCAACACAAGTCTACACGAGGCCTTCACAAAGGACTTGTCCGCCGATACGAGGGGCCATTTCCAATCATCAAAAAGGTGGGCAAAGTCTCATATAAGCTAGAGTTGCCACCGACGCTCAAGCTTCATCCGGTCTTCCATGTAAGTTGCTTGAAGCCGTATCATGGAGATGTGGAAGATCCTTCAAGAGGGGAGTCCAAGAGGGCACCAATGGGCATCTACAACACTTATGACAAGGATGTGGATCAAATTATGGCTGACCGAGTGGTTCGTGGAAGGGACAACCATCCAAGTCATGAGTATTTAGTGAAGTGGAAAGGACTACCTGATAGTGAAGCAAGTTGGGAACCAACAAATGCATTGTGGCAATTCGAGGATCAAATAAAGTGGTTCCATCAAGAAGGCTCGACGAGGGCGTCGACGAAATAGGTGGGGGAGAATGTCACAAGCTTTGACATTTCGTCGAACACTTGGAAGGCAAGGTGAGCTTGGCATTTTATCAAGCACTTGGTGAGCATTTTGACCACACTTTGAAAAGTCCAAGCTCCTAGACTTGTGTGGAATTCTCTAGAATCCTTTGGACAATTCTTGGCCTTGTAAATTGTGTAAATATCTAAATATTTTTGTGGAGAACTCTAGAAACTCATTCTCCACCGTAGGATCAAATTGTTTATAGCCGTAACATCATTTTTCCTTGTCTATAAATAGGTGGAGGCCTCATTTGGCCAAACCATCCAAGAATCCAAGAACATTCAAGTTGTAAAGCTTTCTTTCAAGCAATATACTTTCATTCTCCCAAACTTTCTAGTGTTCTTTCTTGTTTGCTTAGCTTTCTCTTCTTAGTAGGCAAAAAGACTTACTTAGTTGCATACAAAGGGTCGGAATAGCAACTAAGGCCGCACGGCTTGAAGGTGCAAATAACAAGTCCGTGACATTAGGCACTACAAAAACAACGTCTAGTCACTGTCCTCTTTGTCTCGGAATGAATTTTGGCTCTTGAAAAATCAATTACAGAGTTTAGGCGCTACAAAGCTAGCGCCTAGGTGCTAAGCTTGCTGTCTGACGTTTGAAAACATGGTCTAAAGTGGCCTTTGGTAGCGACTAGGCCCTAAGCTTTATGTCTAATATCCCAAATTGCTTCTCCCAGTGCCTCAGCTCAGATTTTAAGTGCCATGCTCTCTGCATTTTTCATCGAAAAGAACATAAAATTCATCCAAGACCCTATGCCAAAATAGTGAACTGGCGACACTAAAAAAAACATAGCGTCTTCCAAAATAAAATAAAAAACAATGCTACAATGTCGTGTCACCTTTATTATAACCAACAAACAATACAAAAGCGTCACTCAATGTCTAAATCAGGGGCGACAAAAAATAATAGAAAATAATAATTCATCTTGTCCCACAAATGCGGACGCTAAAGACAATAGCCGAAGCTAATGACTCTTCTTTTGCCTATTACGTATCAATAGGCGGGGATTGACTTCAGTGAGACCCTATAGGGGTCTCCAGCCCCCTGTTGGTATACAACCAGTAATCAAAAATCCCGGTTAATTTTTTTGAAAAAAAAATATTAATTTTATTTAAATATTAATTTACCTTCAATTTTTTATGAAAACCCAGTATACCCTAAATCATCTGCTCTAATTTCAAAATAAACATTTCGTATCAAAAGTCCCGATTTCACGCCGCCCCTCCCCGTTCTTCTTCCTTCCTCTGGCCAGTTCATCTTCCTTCCTCCAATGCGGAGATTTGGTCTTTCCATGGCTAAATCCGAAGGATCTCGCTGCCATTTCTTCCACATGCAAAGCCCTCCGCTGAATCTCCAAATCCATCACTCTCCGCCATTCCTCCGACGCCTCCAGAGCCTTTGAGAGTTTCCCCATTCCCTTCCACAACTCAGTGGATCAGCATCCTTATGCCTTCTTCACATCGCTAATGTCTTCTTCTTCTTCAAAGTTCCCAGAGCGCCAGATTTGGGGCTCGAGCTCTGCTGAGAATGACAAATGTGTGGGTCGAATCGGCATCAAAATAGTGCGTTTGGTGAACCAATCAGGGGACGGTTTCAGTGGGTGTGGTTGCCGGAAGTGTGGGGGAGAAGGAGATGGGGTTGGGAGGTGTCCGTGTTTGAGATTTGATGGTTGAAGGACGTGGTGAGTGAGTGCAGGCCGAGTTGTGGTTGTGGGTTCGAGTGTCCGAATCTGGTGACTCAGCGAGGGGTTTTCGTTCGAAGGCCAATTCATATGCGAATATGCAGGTATTTTTTGACCCTTAAGTGAAAGTGTTCGTGTTCCACACCACGCCACCCCCCCTCTAGATTTCTATACCATTTTGTTCCCTAATCGTATTATCCTTAAATGTTTAGTATATGATTAGCTTTGCTTATAGGTTTGTTGGGAATCAATTACGTTTACGCAAATCTACTGGTTGTGTGCTTGTATTGTTTAATTCAACATTCGAATTGTTGTAATGGGAGTCATTATTCTGTGTAGGATTTTGCATCAGCAGGAATCAAGTAGGATTTAGATTTATTAAAACTTTTTTTTTTTTTTTTTTTTTTTTTTTTTAAAGATTGAAATTTGCAAAATTGAATGAAAGGCGAAGGTTTATTTGTTTTGGTTTTAGTTTTGCCTTTCTCATGTGAACATATTTTGTATATTCATATTGACATGTTGTTGACCATTTGCAGCCTAATTCAACAACTTTGACATATTGTTGAGTTTGGTGTTTACAGTTTAGAGGAGGCAGCTTTATGTTTTTATATGTTTTTCTCTCTGTTAATATTGAACTTATATAACCTGATATCGCATATAGGATTAGTTATCTGTTTAGTACATGCTTTTCTCAATTTTTCAAAAATATATTCTAGATCTGATACTTAGCTGTCTAATTCAGGTTGTTATGTCATTTCATGAATGTGGAGGCAATGTTGGTGATGATGTCTGTATTCCACTACCACACTGGATGGCAGAAATTGGTCAAAGTAATCCTGACATATTTTTTACTGATAGAAAGGGAAGACGCAATCCTGAATGTCTCTCATGGGGAATAGACAAAGAACGAGTCTTAAGAGGCCGAACATCTATTGAGGTATTCAATTTTGATAGAACTGTGATTTTGAATCATTTCTTAATATGCTTGTTGTCGTCAATAGTGGAATTGTTAATCATCAAAACATGCTTATTTATTGTTGTGTAATAGAATTATCTTCTATGGCTAGCACTTTTTCTGCATTTTTGAACTGTGCTTTTGGGCATTATATCTGCTTAAGTAAATCCTAATTTCTTTACCATGTTGTATGGTGAATTATTAGAGCTGGTTTCATTTGTTTCTAACTTGAAGCAATATGTGGTTTGATTCATTATGGAGATGCTTTTGTGAGTATTATAACTGGAATGAAATGTGTGCTATGCTAATGGTTCCCTTTCCTAACGCCACGGTATATTTGGTTTGTTTCCTTTTTGGCACTATTTGACTGCTTCAGCACCACTTCCAAAATTATGCATTGTCTTCATTACTTAGTTTATTGTCTTGAAGATGGAGGTTTTTCTGTGCCCCCCTTTGCAGCAGAGTTCAATTGAATATGGAACCTTAGAAGTTATATTTTTTAAGTTATATCTTGATTTGTTGCATTTGCTATATTTTATAGGTTTGAGCAGCTATCAGGTATTCATTGGTGGTACAAGACACCCAGTCATGCTGCTGAGTTGACTGCTGGTTTCTATAATCCTTGCAACTGTGATGGTTATGCTGCAATTATGGCAATGTTAAAGAAGCATGGAGCTAGTTTAAACTTTGTATGTGTTGAATTGCACATGTTAGACCATTCTGAAGACTTCCAAGAGGCATTTGTAGATCTTGAGGGGTTAGTCTGGCAAGTAAGCACTGAACATTTGAATCCTCCTAAGCAGCTTCAAAATTTCCTTTTTACGAACCATACTTAAATAATTACCTGATTCAAGTTTATAATGTTATTTTTTAAAAAAAATTAAAAAAAAATTGAAAGTTTGCTAGGATCTAACATGTGCCCATTCCTGTGTGAGCCAAAGTGATTGTGGCAAGAATTTTATTTGCAAAATGGAATTTCTTAAGTGTGTTACTATTGCTAACTTGCTAATAAGAAAAAGCTATATGCAAGAGATTACTTGAGATTGAATAGTGGGATATTTATGGTGGGAAGACTTTGAAAAATGCAGGCAACCTTTTGATATTTGCTATTTGCTGGGAAGACTTTTGATAAAGACTTTTGATATTTGCTATTTTTCCTCTCTTTGAAAAATGTAGAAAACCTTTATGATGGGGAAGACTTTGAAAAATACTTTGAAAAATGCAGGAAAAATAATCAGAATCGATTTGATATTTGCTGCCTCTAGCAATAATTTTTTGATGGCAAAGGATTAGTGTTTTAACTTTTTCTCTTTGCCATTCATTGCAGGGGAAGGTGTTCTCAATCACTAAGTATAGCATGCAGGAAACCTTCTGATGATAGTGTAATATTTATTTCTCTTTCCCACAAAATTTATGGGGTAATCGACTATTGCAGAATTAGTCATGGTTATTTTATTATCATATAATAAGGATTAGGGCTAGTGATTAACGGTCCGATTAGACTATCGTTGTAAGTAACAGAAAAACAAAGCACGATTAATATGTAAAATTTCATCACCACTCAATTTTGTTTTCATGTATTATTTGTTTTCATCATCATCTATTTAGATAATAAAGAAACTCTTTTTATTTCTAATTTAAGTGAGGCCATGCAAACCTTGATATTTATTGCTACTATCATCATAACACATTTCTGCAATCTTTCACACTACTTCCCTTTTTTCTTTTGTCGCTTTTTGAATGCATTTTTTTTGTGACTGAATGTTTGCAAAACATGTAACTTATCAATGAAAGAATAATTACAAGTAAAACATAATTTTCAAAAAAAAAAAAAATTACAAGGAAAGTAGAGAAAAGAAATATAAAAGACCGCATTGCCATCCTTGTTGCAAATTTGGTTGGTATCTTGATTACAACAAAATGATATCTCAAAAAACACTAATACTTGGTAAAAAGGATCAAAATAAATTTTACATTTCTATGATATATAAAACATCAATATAAGACATGTAATATAACTTAAGAATTTCAATAAAGTATAGTGCTAACAGAACCACTAGGGCGTTTTCTAAATGACTCATATACTTTTGTTACCTTTAATGTACGGTGAGAGCAATGTCAACTTCAGGTGAACCAACCACCCTAACGCTGAGAGACCAGATGAAGTGATAGGCTCACATGCAAAAAAAATATTTTACAATTAGCATTTGGATGCTTATTTGTTTAGAAAAATGAAAACTGTATATATTTTTTGCTACAAAGAATGCCGGCCTATAGAGTTGCTTTACATTTGCATACAGTGGAGAATTAATTTTTACTTTATCAATTGTTCAATACTTAAATATCCCATCTAAAGTTCATATTTGGTTAAACATAATTATTTTCAAAATGATAATTAAATTGTTGTCAGAATGAGTGGAACACCACCCTTGACTATTTCATTTCCTATCCAATTGGTGTATGGGTAAACCACCCTTGACTACTTCATTTCCTATCCAATTGGTGTATGGGTAAACTAACATAGCATTGCTGGTAGTTGGTAGTGTAAACAATTTTGTTCAAACAATATACCATTTGAGAATTTGAATATGCGGTATAAAAAAATTACATTTGCATTTAAGTGTTGAATATAACTTAAGAATTTCAATAAATTTAACCACTATACTAAAGAATTTCAATAAAGCATAGTGCTAACGGAGTATCCATAAATAAATGTAGATGCATTTCTAAATTATAATTATTACATATTTTCCTTAAATTTTTTTAAACTTTTGTCCTACTGTATATATTAATAGACTTTCATTTTTGGCAAAGAAAACTAATGCAAAAAAAAAATATTTATACTTCTATGATATATAAAACATCAATATAGTGATTTCAAATTTTGACAATTTAAAATGTGTTATGCTACACGTACTAAAATTGAACCTTAATTTATTTAGCAAATAACATATGTTATACTATAGCATATTCGTATGACCTAAATAAAAATAACTGAATCTTATATGATAAGTGACTCAAAATAAATAACTAATTAAATAATGCACATTATCTGCCACATCGTTTGGTATATTAAATTAATCAATATTTAAAATAAATAATTTACAATTTAGTGTTATAATTAACTGTAATTACAAATTTTTTTGACATTAAGTTCAAAATTATATAATTTAAACAATTTTTTTTTTTTAAATTTTATCAAGAATTATTAATCGTACTATAATTACTATTCAACTAATTTAGTATTTATAACTTATTACCTATCAAATTTTTAAAATAAATATATAATGTTATAATTATTAATATTTTATATTAACTTTACTAATATTTTTCATAGTTACTAATCTTTTTCCATTTTATGTAATATATGTCCAAAATACGTAACTCCGTTCCATATAATGTAATATTGGTTCATATTCTGTAATTTTGCTATATTGTGTAACTTTCGTCTAAAATACGTAACTGTGTTCCAAATCATGTAATATTGGTACATATTCCATAATTTTTCCATACGGTGTAATTTTCGTCCAAAATACGTAATTTTGTTCCATATAATGTAATTTTTTTCCATATGATATAATTTTTCCATACGGTGTAACTGTTTTCCAAAATATGTAATTTTGTTCCAAAATACTTAACTTTGATCTATATCATGTAATTTTTTTCATATTATCCATAATTTTTCCATACGGTGTAACTTTCGTCCAAAATGCGTAACTTTGGTCAATTTCATGTAATTTTTTTCCATATGATATAATTTTTCCATACGGTGTAACTTGTTTCCAAAATACATAACTTTGTTTCATATCATGTAATTTTTTTTATATTATCCATAAATTTTCCTTACGATGTAACTTTCATCCAAAATACGTAACTTTGTTCCATATCATGTAATTTTTTTCCATATGATGTAATTTTTCCATACGGTGTAACTTGTTTCCAAAATACGTAACTTTGTTTCATATCATGTAATTGTTTTCATATTATCCATAATTTTTCCATATGGTGTAACTTTCGTCCAAAATACGTAACTTTGTTCCATATTATGTAATTGTTTTTCATATGATGTAATTTTTTCATACGGTGTAACTTGTTTCCAAAATACGTAACTTTGTTCCATATCATATAATTTTTTTCCATATGATGTAATTTTTCCATACGGTGTAACTTTTTTCCAAAATACGTAATTTTGTTCCAAAATACGTAACTTTGTTCCATATCATGTAATTTTTTTCATATTCCATAATTTTTCTATACGGTGTAACTTTCGTCCAAAATACGTAACTTTGTTCCACATCATATAATTTTTTTTTGTAATTTTTCTATACAGTGTAATTTTTTTCCAAAATACATAACTTTGTTCCATATTATGTAATTGTTTTCCATATTATGTAACTTTAAAATATACACGTGGCATCTTCCTGTCCATGCAATATTTTCCCGCCCAAATCACAATTCCCCCCTCCCTTTTGCAACCGGTTGTACCTGTTTTTTTCTTTTAAAATTGATTTTGCCACATATCATTCAATAAAAAGGGTCTTCAAAAAGTTTCACTTAAAAAGGTTGCACTTGAGTTTTTCCCCAGTAGGCGACACAAGAGCCAATATAGTATCGCCTATTTTTCAAGCATATAAAGGCAACGCGTATGGTAACCATATGTGTCCTCCTTTGGTTGTCCATTGCTTTTTCAAATTTAGTTCACCAAATTAATAATTTACATCAGTTTAATAAATTAATATCTAAAATTAAATTTTAAAAACATTACATTAGACTTTTAGCGATGCTCACCGTTGCAAATTGTCATTTTTCTTCTTATTATTCCTCAAATCTATAGTTTACTTTAATTTAAATTTAAAAATAATATTTTTTCAAAATTTTATTTAATCTTTTTTAAATTAATTTGGTTTACTAAATTAATAATGTAAATTATATTACTAAATTAATATTTTATATTAATAACTTAAATCAACTTAATAAATTAATTTTAAAAAATAAATTAAAAAAACTACATTGGTCTTTTAGTGACCCAAAGTGTCGCAATGGTACCCTTTAGCGATGCAAAATATCGCTAATATGGACTCTTTAGAGACACATATAACTTAATCAATTAATTTTAAAAAAATAAATTAATAAAACTACATTAGTCTTTTATTGATGCAAAGCATTCTTAAACTACCTTAATTGATGTAGAGCGTCACTAATTGTCATATTTTTTTTTTATGCTTTTAAATAAAATTTGCCAAAGTAACTGTTGTTTTAACATTTAAATTAATTTAGCTTACTAAATTAATAATTTAAATTAATTTCAAAAAATCAATTATTTTTGAACGAAAAAATTATAATTTTTTTAATTATTTTATCACACGTACCTACCAACTTTAATTACTATTTTCATTACCTATTATTATTAATTTAAATTATTGTTAGATTACTAAATTAATAGTTAATATTAATGACTTAAATTAACTTAATAAATTAATTTTAAAAAATAAATTAAAAAATTGTAGTAGTCTTTTGGCAACATAAAGCATCGATATGATGCACAGTGATGCTACTTTTGACTTTTTCGCTACGGAGAGTATCGATAATTGTCGCTTTTTTATTTTTTTAATTTAATTAAAATTTTCCAAAATAATTATTTAGTTTTTAAAAATTTTAAATTAATTTAGATTACTAAATTAACTTTGAAAATTAATTTCAAAAAATAAATTAATTTTAGAAAAAATATGAATTTTTTTAAATAATTTTTACCACATATAAACTTAGTTACCATTTTCAACTCCTACTACTAATTATATCCGTTTACTGACTTAATTGCATTAATTAACTCTCCAATTAATTAACTTCCAATTAATTTTCCCACCCGATACCATTTCCAATTTACTGAAAAATTAATTACAAAAAAAAAAAAAAATTAAGTTGCCAAGGAATAGGTGACCCTTTAAGCATCTCCTATTCTAATTTATTTGTTTATTTTTATTTTTATGTTTTAAAATATTAATTTATTAAAAAATTAATTACGAAAACAAAAAAAAATAATCTAGAAAAGAATAGAAACCCTTTAACTTTAAGCGTCTCCTATTCCATTTTTATTTTTTTAGTTTCATTTTTTTTCCTTGTATTATAAAACATTTATTTATTAAAAAAATTAATGACAAAACAAAAACTTAACTTACCAAGCAATAAAAGTGTCTCCTATTCCAATTTATTTTTTATTTTTTCTTATGTTATAAAATATTAATTTAAAAAAAAATTAATTACGAAAACAAAAATAAAAATAATTTACCAAAGAATAGGCAAAACTTTAGTGTCTTCTATTCCAATTAATTTTTCTTTTTATTTTTTTTATCTTTTCTTACATCATAAAATATTAATTTATTAAAAAAATATTTTATGAAAAAAAATTAATTTACCAAAGAATAGGAGTTGCTAAAAGCATCTCCTATCCCAATTTATTTTTTAGGGTTAAAAAATTAATAAATTAACATTTTATGTTAATTTTGAAAAAAAATGTAAATCAAAAATCAAAAAAATACTTGCTTATTTTTTTCAATAATAGACGATGCTAGAAGTACTTTATGCATTGCTCATGGTTGAAATAATAGACATAAATTTTGATTTTTTTCTTCTTTTTGGAACCCAAAACCCTTTATTAAAACAGATGTTAGGTTCCGCTTCATCTTCCATTACCGCAATTTTGTAGAAGCCCTCCAAGTATGTAAGTTTCCTTTTCAATTTCTTGCTATTTTTTTAAACAAAAACTATAAATCTCTAACATGTATTTGTGTATTTTTATGTGTATTTCATCTTCATCTTCCATATTCATGTGATTTTAAAGGAGTCTTCCAAGCATGTAAGTTACTCTTCATTTTCTTCCTATTTTTCTAAACAAAAACCATAAATCTTTAACACCAATTTATGTATTTCTTTGTGTATTTTTTAATTTTTTTTTTGTCAGTTTTCTTTAACAAAAACCGAAGTTAGTTTCGTAGAGAAATTCATTCTATGGCCGGAGACAATATAAGAGTAGTCCATTCCATCACCGCCAACCCAAGCATTCCTCCAAGCATAGAAGTTTCTTTGTGTATTTTTATTTTATATTTTTTTTTGTTTTATTTTATGTTTCTCATGTGCTTGAAGGAGTAAACTAGCATATAAATTCTCATAAAACTTTTATTATTGTATGAACAAAAATATCACTAGATGAAAATTTATTGTAAATAATGTAAATATATATTGAGATTTTTGTTTTATGTATGAATAATTAATTCAAAAATTGGCAAGTTATTTAATTGATCAAGAATATTAATTTAATTAATTAATTTAATAAATTAATTTAAACAAATAAGTTAAACAAATAAAATTGAAAGGGACGACATTTAGCGACTCTTGGTGTCACTAAAGGTTTACATGATAGGGAATGTTTAGCGTTGCTAAAAGAGGTATTTAGCAACGTTTAATGTCACTATATGTTATAGAAATAGGCAGCGCCAGTGCCGTTAAGTACCTTTTATGGACAACCAGCGTTGTAAATACCATTTAGCACTGCTAATTATCATTTTCCTTTATTTATTTTTAATTTTATCTATTTGTGTAAAATTTAATTAATTAAATTAATTTGTATCTATGTGTCGTCTATTTGAGTTTTTTCATATTTATTTTTAATTAATTTTTTTACTTTGGACAGCGATTGGAGCGTCGTTTATTGTTCCAAAATACACGACATTACAGTAGCATCACCGGTTGTGAAAAATAGGCGACACTATTGTCTGTCAAGATTTCCTAAATAGGCGACACTATTTTAGTGTTGCGCATCGTTTCCACATAAGGCAACAAGGGCTTCAGCGACGCAAGCATTTGTGTCACTCTTTATTTTTTAGTGATGCAAAAATAACGTTTGTTATTAGCATTTTTGTTCTAATGAGAGCAGCCACAAGTAGCCTCAAAATCCTTAGAAATTAACAAAATGCTAAGAACACAAAGACTAATTCGTGGATATATAATTCACTCATTAGAAAGTGAATCTCATATTGGATAAACATAGAAATCCTAAAAGATATATAAAAGGCTCAAGTTACTCTCCCTAAAATTTACGATGCGAACCTTCAGTCTCATGTTAGATAAACATGAGGATTTCAAAAGGCATATAAAAAGCCTAGGCTACTTTCCCCAGAAGATTAACTTTTTAGGGTGAAATCCTATGCTTGAACAAATGATATCAGAGTTGGGTCCCAAAAAATGCAATGTGTCTGTGCGAAATTAACTCTCGTGATTGCAAAAATGGTGGGCCCCATGGTGGATTGCGATGGTGAATGGTTAGAAATCAAAATTTGATGATAGAGCTTCCATGGGAGACAGGAGAGAAAAAAATGTCTATGCCCCTTTCTAGTGAACTCCAAAAGCAACTTAGTTAGAACTTTTAGGACAGATTCAATTGGCCAGTTGGTCATTACAAATGGTATTAGAGCCATTGTTAAGCCACAATAGTCTATGGGCAAAGAGGGTGGGCATGCTTCTGGATCTATCGACCATAAAAGTGCACCTGGTTCCCATAGGGGTGTGGTCTAACAAAGGGTGCTGGATTTTAGAACTCCATATTTAAAGGTTAATCCAAGTTTCCAAGGTTAAAGTCCCACATTAGCTATATACTACGCCTAGTGTGGTATATAAAGGTGATTTAAAACTCCAAAAGTAACTTGGATAACACTTTTGGGAGAGACATAATAGGCTAGTGGGCCATTACACCCTCCTCTCACATATATGAGACAATGACATGAAGTTTCATGGTGATGAGATAGAGACCTCTTAGGGAGATGAGATCTTTGGTTGGTGATCCAAATCAAAATTTGATAATAGAAATTTCATGTCAAGAAAATGGAGATAGGAACCTTTGTGCCCCTTCTCACATAGAGGAGTCATTGTCATGAAGCTTCATGGTGATGAGCTCTAGAGCCCAAGAGAACATATCTAAAATAAAAAAGGTAAGATATATAAATCCGTGAGTGCCTTAAAATGTTCTAGGAAAATAATAATAATACAATATTTAAAATATTTTCTTTGAAGACCTCACTGACTCTCCTTTTGAAATGTTCTTCATTTTAAAACAATTTTCTCAAAACCCATTTAATATCCTAGAACAATTTGTGTGTTAAAACCATGGCAAGTGTAACACATGAACTCTTAAATAACCAAAGGTGAATCAAATCAATAATTAAAATAGTTCAATATATAAATAAAGAAATAATCAATAACCAAACAAATAAGATCATTTTCATTAAAAGAAAAGAAAAGTTAAAAAATAAAGAGAAAATAAATAACAAAAAAGAGTAATAACCGCTCTGACATGGAGCCAAAATCAACCTCCGCCGACCTCATTGAAACCCCAATAGAAAAACCTCTATGGGGAAAGCCTCAAAAAGAAAAAAATAAAAAAAAAGTTCCGGCAATATAGAAAAACCCAAATCATTCAATAAAATCTGTAAAAGCAAGCTCACTGAACATTTACAAAATGAAAAGAAGCATAGAAATCTAGAAGAGTGAACCACCAATTATAAACTTGAGCATCCACCACAAATTTAGAAAGGAAGTCAGCAGTCTGATTCCCCTCACGAAAGATATGAGAAACCTGAAAATGAATTTAGGAGATATACAGTAGAAAACAAGACCATACGTCATGCAATGCCCAAGCCATATTGAGAAAATGTTGAGCTAAAAGTTGAACAACATTTGTGGAATCCGAGTCCAGCTAAATGACTGTCTAAGAAAACTTTTTTTGTAAACTCAATGGCATGAATTGCTGCCCAAATCTCTGTTTCAAAAGCATATATGTCAACATATAAGCAAAGCTACCTATGACAAAACCTCTGCTTGTACAAAATATGACAACAAACCCCAAAACTGGGAGATCCATTAGCAGCACCATCATTGTTTACCTTAATCCACCCAACCTGATCTTCCCAAAAAACCGTTAGACATCTTTCCAAAACTTGAGGTGGGACTTGTCAGGTTGGTATTAGAGCTTAGGTATACCTTCCTAGAGATTTGTGCGTCCTTAATCACTATCCTTTTGGTCTTATTCTATGTTATTTTGCTTGAAAATTAGTTGCTAAAATATTCTATTCCTAATCGATTCCTATATTATTCTTGACGATGCAGTGAGGAAAAGGTAGATCAAGAACCAAGAATCCTCAAGTGAGGGTTCTGAAGGCCACAGTTACGAGCAAAAACTCTTCAAACGCTGGGCTTGGACTATAGGTAGAGAAGCCCCATTACCACATAATGTGGAACGAGGTAAGAGCCCAGGGGCTAGGGGTTTTCAGGATGAGAGAGACCCTAAAATTGCCTTACCATTGCTTGATGATTTGGAGAAGATCTTAGAAGAGGGCATGTAGTGCCCAAATGAAGACAAGGTCCGGATAGCAATCTTTCTGTTTGAAGGAAATGCACGTAGATGGTGGAATGTTGAGAAAAGAACTAAACAACATATTTGGGTTCAATTCAAGACTTCATTCTATGAAGAATATTGTCTTGCTGCCTATAAATAAATGAAGAGACAAGAATTTGAGAATCCGAATCAGGGGACCATGTTGGTCTCAAATCGCAAATCAGCAAAGTCATACTGGAGGATGTACCAATGATTGAGAATTTTTTTTGATGTATTTTCCCGTTGAACTTCCAGGGTTACCTTTGGTAACGAAGATTAGTTTTGAGATTAATCTAGCTCCGGATACCACTCAGATATTGTTACCACCATACTGAATGGCTCTAGTTGAGTTAAAAGAGTTGAAGGAGCAGTTACAATATCTCGTCGATAAGGGTTTTATCCGACCGAGTGTATCACCTTAGGGATCTCTAGTGTTGTTCGTAAAGAAGAAAGACGATTCGATGAGATACATTGGACCATACCAAATAACTAAGATAACTACTTTGTCTCCATGGAAGGTTTTCGTATGTTTTAGCAAGCGTTGAAAGTTGAGTTCGAGATCCATTGGACTGTACTAGATAACTAAGAGAATGAGCAGCTAATAAGATCGGCACCGAGTACCCTTTCAAAATTTCCGAGGAGGTCTTACCTGCGAACGATTCCACCAGATTCCTTATTGGTCACCCAGTAAAGCCATCCTCGAAGATTCGAAATGAAACTGAATACAATTCTTAAACATGCATGAAGCCAGAAACATACAATAATATAACCAAAGTGTAGAAGAATAGAACAATAAGTCTAGGTCATATATCAGATCCAACTATAGAAGAAGTCATAAATTGAAAGTACATCTCTAAGTCTCAAAATGCACAAAAGGATAACATAGTCCAAACATAAAGATACGAAAAGTAAATGAGTCTTAAAGAAAGGAAGTTTAGAAATGTACAATTAAAGATAAAGATAAATAACAGAGCAGCGAGCACGAGAAAGCGGTGGATCTTGATGATGCTGACGAGTAGATCTATCAGCCGCAGCTAGGACCTAAGAAAACAAATTTAAAATACAAAAGTTAGATATAAGTATATTCTAGTGAGTGCCTTAATATATAGAAAATAGACATGTACAATAAAGTCATTTCTTGTAAAACACTACTAACATTGCTTTTTTGAAAGGTTCCCAATTTTGTAAACATTTTCACAAAACTTGCTATTTTTCACAAATATATATATATATTTAAGATATCAGAATTTTTTAAGGGTAAAATCAAAATTTCTAAATCACACTTTAACAAGTTTAAATTCAATGAAAACATTTCAAACTACAATTTAACAATCTTGTTATCAACCATATGAAAAACCTCATAGAATCTATAATATTCATAAAATCGTTTATATTAATGCAAATGCCCACTAGGCGTATAATTCATAAAACATCCAAATCCAAATAATACTTGTGCCATGCGATATACTAACGTGCCAGGGATACCCAGCGTCCTGATGGCATCACAAGGCATAGGAGAGGAAAAATACTCATCTCAACCTTTTCAGCGTCCCGAAAGCGTTAAAGCCAGGATCTAATCATCTATCTCTCGACACGTGTCTGCAGTAGAGGATGGCCAAATAAGCGCACGTATCAATATTATCATTATCAGTACTTTGTGGCACTATCGACGATTCTTGTTTTAAAACATTTTTGTATTCAAATCAGTTTCTTAAAAACCTTTTGAAAATCAATTTTTTTTTTCCATTTTTCCAAAACATTTTCAAGTTCCAAAAATCCAATCCAATTCCAACAAAATTCTATAAGTTCAAACTCTAAAATTTTAGTAATCATTTATCATAAAACAATGTCATGCATAACTAAATAATCACATGCATATTTATTTAATTATATATAATTAATTTAATAATAATTATTATTAAATATGCAATTCAAACCTAAAAGCGCAAAAAATCCAATCATAAATCAATAATCATGCAAGTGCCCAAAATAACATTTAGAAAATAAATTTGCACCACAGATATGGCCGTGATCATGATCGGTCTCTAAATTAGTACTCGATGTCACTTGGATGACTAAAATAATCACCCAAAACGCTTTTAATTGCCAAAAATTATACGAAGACCCATGTGAGTCCTTTAGGTCTTTAATTCCTTTAAGAAATCACTAATTACTAAAATTTTTCACTAATTTTGGTAATTATAAATTGTCCCTACTGGTCAAATATCCAAAATTGGAGACTTTTGATTTCTCAAAAATTAACCAAAATTGAACACTGGATTAGGTTCTCCTAACCTCTAGGAATCTAATTGAACTTCCAATTTTGATCAATATCACTCTGGAACAGTTTGATTTTTATATGCAAATTCGACCTAGGTCGAACTTGGGCATTTTTCATACAAGTTCAAAAATTTATAAACAATACTGCAGACACGAAGATTGCATTAGTACCTTTAATTTTGCAAAATTTTGGGTGACCATAATCAAGCTGGGAAAGTCAGTGGCAGCGGATAGAGGTCGATGGCGACATTGACGGCGAAATTTGTAACAACCCTTCCCGTGAGAATACCAAAATTTTTCATTTTTGACCGAGTTGACCAAGAATGAGATCAGGGTTGACTTTTTCTACAGATAATTTTTGTTTTGTTTTGAAATTGGTACCTTTGCGTAGAGCTCGTCGATATGAGTTCGTGAACTAATGGTACGTTTGATTTTGAGCTACGGTTTAAAAGTTATGATCAAAAGAATTATAAGGGCATTTTAGTCTTTTAACAAGTAGGTCCTTTTTATTTCAAAATGGAAATAACACCCCAACTTCTCCCTATCTCTCCCCGACCGCTCTCTCTCTCCTCCTGCCACCGTGCATCAGCGTTCTTCGCCAAAATCGGCGAGTTGCCTGCGCCGATTGGCTGCGCCACCTTCCGAGCATGAAAGCCCACTTGCCCAGCTACCTCCTCCTGCCGGCCAACCACCGTGAAAGCCTGGATTTCACCGGAAATCAGAGAAAAACCGGTGAGACCGATTTTCTCTGATCGCCGGAATCCGACGACTTTAAGGTCATGGGGGTAGTTCCTCCCCACTATTTCGGACCCTATGAACCCGATTCTAGCTTCGTTTTAGCTCGAATCCTCCTCGTTTGGGAATTACAAACGTTGGGAGTTTGGCTGCGACTTTCCGGCCACTTTCTGGTCAGATTCGCCGGAAACCAGTCAAGGTAAGACTACCGTTGTAACACTCTCCTTGTGGGCTTTGTGTTGGTATATAATTTGCTCATCAATTTTAGGTATTTAGAAATTATACAATTTTGAGTTATGTATGTAATAACTGTATAAAAATTAGACTGTGTTTGGATGATTTCTGTAGTAATTTTGATATTAGTATTCCTAATGAGTTATTATGAAATAATTCTAAGTTAAGTTCATGAGGTTGGGAAAACTTGAGTTTCTTGGATATATGGGTTATGTTTGAGGAAGTTAGTATTTATGGTTATAAGCATAATTTAAATGTTTTGGATGCTTATGAAGTTGGTTATAGATTAATGAGATGAATAATTTGATTTTAATTTTATGTGATGGAATTATATTGGAGTTTATATATATATATACATGTATAAGTATNGCCGGATTTTCTGTAGGATTTTCTGAAAGAATTTCCTTAGATAGGACTATTTCGAGAATTAGGGTAGGATTATCGAAGATACTCTAAGCAGAAGAGGAATATATTATGTGCAGCAACTATTGGACTTACCCAAGGCAACTTTGCAGTCTGTGATATGAAATTTCCATGTTTCAAGATTATCTCGGGTTGAGAGCTCNATTATGATAATTATTTTCTTATGGGATGGTTGTTACATTGCTGGAGAATATGCGAATTGAATATATTTTCTTTTTGTCTATTGGAAAACATATTGTAGTTTCAATGTGAAGTTGGGATATTTGAACATGAACTTATGTATACTTTTATTTTTGGTAGTGAAGTTGTGAGTTTGAAATATTATGGATAATAGAATTGTGTTTTTCCTGCAGATATTTATGCTTTGTAATTTTGGGAATGTTATAGAAACAAACAAGACTATGGCAAATTTTCTGTAGGAATTTATACAAATTATTAAAGTTTGGGTCATTTTTGTAAATATGGAAAGTGTTGGGATTTTTCGATAATTCTTTCAAGTGTTAAAATGCTACAAAGTCTGGAATCCTTTGTTTTGGAAATGTGGGTTTGAATTTTTTAATACAAAAGAAATTTGATTATTTTCAGTAAATTTCCAAAATATAGAATTTTGGAAATTTCTTATTTCCATTTGGATTTTGGAATAAAATGAGTTTATTTGTGTGTGCCACACCGAGAGAGATACCGGTGATATGATGCTGATGATTTCGATGATGATGATGTTGAGTATGCATTAAACCTCTGCTAACTCATAACCTTGACAGGGGGTGCTGGTTATGTGGTTAGAGAGGGTTGTTGGGGATGTAGTGTGGAGTACTCTGCTAGTTCACTAACCTTGACAAGGGGTGCTGGTTAGGTGACTAGAGAGATGTTTAGTGTGTGGTGATGTGCTATACTCTGCTAGTTCACTAACCTTGACAGGGGGTGCTGGTTGCGTGACTAGTTTGAGACGATGATATTTGTTCGATCTATCAGTATACAGTGTGGTACAGGTTTTATGGGTTTTACATGATTTTTAGTCGAGAGTGGATTTAAAGTTTATATGAGAATTAATAACTTATTGATTTCTATTAAATTGAATAGAAATTATGAGCTTAAAGGTTTTAATAGATTTTCACTTATGGAAATGATGATATTATGAAAATGTCGATTTGCTAATTGTTGCAAATGCTTTAAGAACTACATATAGCTTGATCCCTTTTTATAAGGGTATGTAGGCAGCTCAGGATGTTAAACTGAGCGCAGCTACGGGAAATATTATTTTAGTAAAGTCTTTTCTTTAACTCTATATTGAGAGTTTACTGAATGTATATTTCTTCTTCTGGAATATCTGTGAAGTTAGCGGTTGTATTTGAGATAATTTGGTTGTTGCCATTATTTTGAGGCAGACCTTATTAGTTGACGCTGTTAAACTTTACTGCTGCATTGTGGCATACATTGCATCTTTTTTCTTGCAGGATGTGTAATTTGTTGTATTTGGGAATTATCCTAAAAACAGATGGGACTTTGCCAAATTTTTTTATAAATTTTTGGCACCGAAAAGTCCTCATGTGAACTTTAAGTCATGCATGGAGTTCTTTCTTTTTAACTGCTTAATGACTTAGTTTGAATAATTAAGCCATGCAGGCAGGACTCAGTTGGGTCGAGTCCTGTCAAAATTGGGGTAAAAGCTTCTCACTTCAAGCTTGCCCAAGACCCTCTGAAGGTGTTTGGATCGGTGGTAAGATCCCACTCGCCATCAGTGGGCTCGTCAGCAGCGTTAACAATGGAATACAGGCATGGGGCACCTTGATTTTGCTTCGCCTGAGTGAGAGAAAGCTGATGGTGGGGGCGGTGTAGCTCTACTTGCCAGTGACGGCAGCAAACCAGATGGTTCGTGGCAAGAGGGTTGTGCGGGCTGTGGCGGCATTTGTGGTGCTTGTACAAGTTACCAGAGCTAGGCCAGCTGTAAAAGATTTTGCCTGAGTGGTCTGCTGCCCATGGTGGCAGCTGTGTCATGCCACTCACAGATGATCGGGGGGTTAATGGCCGGTAAAGATGGTGCGGCCAAAGGAGATCTATTTCTTTCTCCTCCCATTAGATGCATAAATATGAAAAAGAAGATGAATAATGACGCTTAGAGAAGCGTGAAAACAATATTTAAAGACTAAAAAAATTAGCTTTTAGTTGTTAACAGCTGTAAAATACTAGGATTTGAATTAAAGTGCTCAAGAAGTGTTGAAACATCAATTAAAGACTGAAAACGATACATATATAATTTAAAAATGATACATAATTTAAATACAACTTTGATTTACTAGAAATAAAATTTTAGACCTCCGATTTAGACATGTAGTCAGTCTATGGACTCATGACGGATGCCTTATTGTTACGCTTGATAAGGCTCAAGCTAAAAATTTTCCAGACAAAAGGTCAACATCAAGACTTTTTTCGGTCAACCTAATCCAATTTTCAAAATAGGCAAATGTGAATCAGGTCATTACAAAATAGGTCTCACATAAGTAGAATGTAAGAAAAGATGAGCAGCCCCATAAAGAAGATACCTTGAAACCTAAACACACACCATGACGAAATAAATTATCATCTGTAGGAAGACGATTATATAGTAATCTCCAAGCAAGTAAGGATCAAGCCGGAGTAATGAAAGGAGAGTGTAAACAACTCACCCAAAAATGAGTCAGAATGATTAAATCCATTAAATAAGAATGGACTATTTACAAGTAAGCTCACTCGAGAAGAAGATTGTCCACCAAACTATCAGCCTCCCAAGCAACATGAACCTTCTCAATATAACTTACCAAAGAAGGAAACGCAAGCTTCAACTCATAAGGAAGAATACAATTACCATATGAATCAACCAAATCGCCCACAAGTAAATCTGCATCCCACACCAGGTGGTCAAAAGTAAGAAGATCAATGAGAGGCGCACGAAGCTAGCTGTCACTCCAAAGATGGACTTTAGAATTCCTATCGACAATCCTAAATTAAGAAGTTATATAAACTCCGCAAAGGTGGCCAAATGGAAGAGGCAATATAAAAGTTTGAATTAGCATACAAATAAGCCAAGCATGAAGAGAAGCAAAAACAAAAAGAAGAATTAGAAATAAAATGCCATGTCCTTTACACATAAAGGCTTTATTAAACTTGACATATATATATATATATAGAAAAAAGTACACGCCCTCACCGATTTGTCAATCTCTCGTGCTCAGCTGCATAGTCACTACATGTTTAAACTTGAGTTCCTAAAATATTACAAAAATATAATTTAGGCTCCAAAAAATTACAGAGGGCTATAAATGTGTAATTAGAGTCGTAATAGTACTCCTACAACTCTAATATTATTAAAGCTAAGTTCTAATTTTGGCAATTATCTTATTGAAACAGTCGATAATTGGGGCTTTCTCAATTAACCACAATTTTATAAAATTGAACCTCAGACCAACTCTTTTAGACCTTTGGGAATGTAATTGAATCTACATTGGCCATAGAAATTAAGCAAGTATAATCCAATTTCAACCACAATCAAAACCTAACTCAAAATTGGGAGTTTTCTAATTACTTGACTAAAATTAGCAATTTATATACCAAATCAATGCTTGAGAAGTAAGGGTCAAAGTGACAACCTTAATTTAGCTTAATGTCATTGGCGAAAACCATAAGTTTTTGTCAAATTTGAGCTCAAAGGACATCGGAAATGGAATCAAAGGTTTTGAATCGGAGAGAAATGAAATTCCTTTAGGTCGGAGATCGCCAAAAAATGGAGATAGGAGCTTGAGGTGGCTCGCTGATTTTTCATGTTATCCGGCAGTTTCACGGTGGAAGGTTACTAGCAATGGATTCTTAGGGTTGTGGGCTTCGATTTGGTAGTAACAGTGTAGGGTGGGCGGCTGGAAATTAGAAAAATTTTGGCCGTGAAATTTGGCAAGTGTCAATTGCGAAGGTGGATCAATTTTGCAGCAGATCGAGGAAAGAGAAAGCCACGGACTGTTGGTAAAGAATTTTTAAAAATAAACACTATTATTTTAAGAATTTATATAAACTGTTTTTTATATCATTTAATAATAAAAATAGAATTTAATAATAATATAAAACCAAGTTTTGATTAGATAGAACTAGACTAGTAAATGATCAAAATGTGTCTAGCTATATTTTTACCATAACTTTCAAACGTAGCTTAAAATAAGCATATCGTCAATCCATGAACTTGTATTAGCTATGCAACGATGATAAAGTTAAAGCCAAAATTCGACCACACAAAAAGTCAATTTTTAGATCCACACATGGTCAACTTGGTCAAAATTGAAATTTTTGGATATCTTACAAAACGAGCTACACTAATAATCTTGGGCTACTCCTCTCAAAAGGTTAATTTATTAGCTTAGATCCTTAAACCTTAACAAAAAGCACACTTTTTAAGTTGGTTGGCCATAACTTGACACCCGACCCAACTAATAGAGTATGATTTGGCACCAGTGGCCAAGATCCATATCTATTAGACTACTAATAGGCATATATATATATATATATATATATATATATATATATGTGGAAACTCAAAGCCATTGACATTATTTCGGCTAAACTACTTAAATTTTATCTAACAGCTTGACCACAACCATAGGTTTAATTAAAATTTATATCCATCTTGATTCACGAAATTGTCACCTATAGTTGCCTTATTAAACCACTCTGAGATTATTATACATGCAAGAAAGAAATGATGTGAATATATTAGAGCATTAGTGTGGTACTAACGAAACACACTCTTATTGTCAAGTCATAATGAAGCTCTTTCTGAAAAACCCAAAAAAATCACTTAGACAATTTATGATTGTGTACCTTTGCATAGAGTTTGAAGAATGCTTGAATAACCATTGGCAATAGAATATCCTTATTGGATTTGGAATCCTAATCCCAATGGGACTATTACGCAAATTTAACACAGACTATGACCTTCAAGAAATAGAGTTCTTTTTGTTTTTGTTATCTACTTACTAGTTATGAGCAAGGACAAAAATTTCGATATTTTCGTTGAAATTTCGGTGAAATATCATTTTTTTTAGGGTTCCGATATTATTTCCTACTTAAAAAAAAAGCGGGTAAAATTTTCATAATTTCTGTTGAAATTTTCTTGATATTTCCGCGATATTATTGTTAAAATTTTCATAGTAATTGCTTCACAATTTGGTCAAAATTTCTATAATTTTTATGAAAATTTCTGAAACTTTCGTGAAAATTATGGAAATTTAAATTGTTAATTTTTAAAAATATGATATATTTTTATAAAATATTTGAGTATTTTTTTAAATTATAATTATTTATTGATGATATATTTTAACTAATGCTATATAATTAGGCGAATTGAAATTTGAAAGCAAAATTGGAACAATTAGAAAAAAATAGTATTACAATTTTAAAATAAAAAATAGTTATAATTTAAAAAAAAAGGAGATTATTTTGGCATAAATTTTCAACAAGTTAAAAAAATTATTTGATGAAAAGTTTAAGACTCACCTCATTTAATCATATAAGATATAATTTACCTCGTAAATTATCTACAATTATAAAATTGTATTATATTTTTATATTGTAATCATTTTTTTCTACCAATATAATTGCTCACGTGAAAGAATCAGGCATCCATCATATAGTCTTCAATAAAAAAAACCAATGATGAAAATGAAAGCCATTTAGGAATCAGGCATCCATCATCTAGTCTTCCAAAAGTACAGGTTTAAAATTTCAAACTATTGATAGCGATTCTGGCTAAAGTGGCGATATCAATAGATGCACTGATGAAGTTAGAAGTGGTTACGAAAGAGTCACAAATTCAACAGAGATTAAGTCCATTCACTGGTGAAGAATATTACACTCATGTAACTCGAGATGAAGATCATGGAAGTAGAGAAAGTGAGCCAAAAATTGGTCTATAAGAAAAAAATTATACAGGTAAAGAAATGGGTACAATGAGAATATCACAATAAGAAAATGAATCTTTTTCCACAAATTTTGGATCAATAAGGATTAAAGGTGAATATAACCATTATTTAATGGATGGTTATGGAATGTCATCTAGTAATAACTCATGGATACATTCTCAAACTCAACCATCAGGGGTTATCAGTTATGAACAAAGTCAATTAACGTCATTCTATATCATGACTATCAGCAAAGACAATCACATGAAATATTAGATCCATATGGTTGGCATGTTAACAATTACATGTAAAATTATCAAGGAGATGTGCCTTTTGATCAATATTTCTCTCAATACACAACTAAAAATGAGAAAGATAGTAAAAATTTTCAATCACCAAGAAATTCTTGTGATATTGAGTTATATTTAAGTAATCATGTACTTGTATTATTATTCTAATTAATGAATAATTCATTACTTAATTAATAACATTTTTGTTCCTATCAGCGAGTACTATAAATCTCTTAATTATGATTTCCACTCAATATTTTTTTAATTTTTATAGTTAAATTGATAAAGTATCTAATAAATAAGCATATCCTAAAGTTTCATTAAAAATTTCCATATTTTTCTATACATTTTCGTCATTTTTTTCGTCATTTTTTTATCGATATCGATATTCTGTTGACATTTCCATCTATATTTTTGTATTTTGAACTTTCGATATTTCCGTCGATACTGATATTTTCATCCTTGGTTATGAGAGAGTTCCAATAGTAAAAGAACTCTATGTTTTTGTGTTATTATGACTTTGAATTTCAAGAGGAATCCACTTAAACATTATCTGATTACTTGAGTTTAACTTTATCAGATGTTTAACAATAAAGTTATTATGTCGAGCGTTGATGTAAAAAAATAACAATCAATGTTTTGCACCTTCCTTCACAGTTGAGGGAAATTCTCAAGTGAACCCCCTTGTTTGAGGGGGTTCATGGAAACCCCTCAAAAAAATTACATGATATGATAAAAAAATATTATGGACAAAAATTACATAAAAACAGGGAGTTCATGCCATGAACCCCCTGTTAAATTAGAAAGGGGTTCACTTGAGTTGGACCCTTGTAATCAACTCAATTAATCAACTCAATTTGTTAGGCATATTAACTTATGACAAAAACTAAAAATAAAAATAAAATAAATTATATCACTATCACCCATCATTGTCATAAGAGAAAATATCATATATCAATTTAGACTCGCAGTTGATACATTTTATATATGTTAGGACTTATGGCTTATTGTTACTAATGAACTGGATGATGCAATTCCTTTTGTTTGGATGTTTTCCTTTTTTACAATTTTTGAAATTTCAAATCAATTCTCTTGATTCGCAATAGAGGTAGAATAAAATTAGGATCTTCTCATTTGTTTACTTCTATTTATACAAGTGTGTTTTATCGTCAACTTAATCTTTTATGGGATTTCTTAAGAAATATTGATGTGCTTTCTGATGCTTCATGGTTAGTCTTGGTGACTTTAATACCATTTTTGACAAACATAAAAAAGAGGATCCACCTCTGTCTTGCATTTAATGTGAAGAGTTTCGAATAACACTTGATAATGTAAAATTGATTTAGTTGGACATAAAAAATTCGTTATATACACAATTTTGTGTATAAAGGCATATGGCAATCAAGCTTGATCAGATGGTATGTGATTATCTTGTAAATGTGGATTGTTTAATGCTTCCTCGACGTCATTTAGATCACAATCCTTTGTTCCTATCTTTACTTCTAAATTTTTTTTTGGTTCAAAAACTTTTCATTTTCAGTCAATGTGTACATTATAGGAATCGTTAAAATATGCGGATTTGAATGCTTGGTCTGTTCAAGTTCAAAGAAACCTTATTTTGTGTGCATTGTCTAAGCTGTAAAAAGTTAAGAATGCTTTAAAGGATTGGAATGTCTTTGTGGTTAGTAACTTGTGGCAATCTATTTCTTGATGCTCAAGCTAGAATGGTTGCTATTCAATTTAATAGTTCTAGCATGAGCATTTCCAACATGTTGGATTTATGATCTTGGTCCCACTTGATATATTATCTTTTGTGATAATTCTCTCTGTATTTCAATTTAAATTAAATTTGATTATAAGATAATTTGTAATTTGATACAATTAAATTATTGATAAGATAAAATTAAGATAATAGTGGTTATATCTGTTAAGATTTTATTTTAAATTTAAAAGATAATATTAGTTGGTTGAGATTTCTATTATTTTTGTACGTACAAATATTAGAAAGAATCTGAGAACAAACTGATACAATTTGAATTCAGAAAGAATACGTAAAAAACATAAAGTGAAAATATTAGATAAAATATTCATTCTCTAATATTTTGCTTTATTATCTGAGATACAATAGAGTCCACACTCTGCTGTACTACATGAGAATAGTCTTGAAAAATCTAGCAGATCCGGTGGTAAATCCCAGTAGCAAATCCGGTGGTAGATCTTAATAGCAGATCTGTTGGTGGATCCCAGTAGCAGATCTGATACAGGTTACAGCTTGTAGATCCAGTAGTTATGTTATACCACGCATCAAATTCAGAAAGTCAAATTATTTTCTGCATGCGAGATATTTTGTTTTACTTTTCATATAATTCATTTACATATTTTTTTGTGGGTTATTGATTTTACGCTTCCGCAACATATATTTTTCCTACAATTGGTATCAGAGCTTCCCATATGATTATATGTTGAATCTAGATTATGGTGCATGTTATGATGTATGTTTAGATATATGGCACTTAGGATATATATATATGTTAGATCATGTATGCTAGAAATATTATTTATAATTTTATTCATAATTGATATTTTTGTTGATGAATGATTGTAGCCTTAATCCATTGTTAGATGTTTGGTTGTAATTTTTTTTTGGGTTTGTAATAGGGAGGCTGATCAAATATCAGGTTTCCTTCCTAATTTTTTATTTTATGTACATTTTTTTTATATTATGTAAATTTGTAAAAATACAAACTTGTAATATTGCACGCCCCTCACTGTTTGGACAATTGATGACAAACCGAAGAGATTTTTAGCCAGAGATGACCTTGGACAGAAAGTAGACACAGAGACAAAGACGCTGAATGGTGATAGGTCACCGGAAACCTCCGGATGAGCCTACACGTGCCACGAGAAGTGTCTGAGAGTGGAAATCACTCTCTTGTCTTCTTGAGGCGCGTTCGGGCGCATGAACCATTGGATCGCCCTAAAATTTTGGTATTTGCTTCTGCTGTGAATGGTTGACTTGCCTGTAAAATTTCACAGTGATTGGATGTGTCTGCGGAGGTTGGTGGCGTTTTTTGGCTGCAGAAGTTAGTGTTTGATTGGTTTGGATTTTGGTCTTTTGGGCTTAAACCCTAGATATACAGTTTTAAATTGCCCATAGTCTTTGGACATGCTAGACCATTGAAGAGAAAGAAATGACCAGAATGATGGATTGGGCCAGAGTTTTTATTTTTTTTCTTTTGGGCTTGTAATCTATTTTTTTTTTCACCTAGGTACCATGAATTAAGGTTGATTATTTATTTATTTATTTATTTTATGAATGGTTTAATTATATGCTATTAATATTTTTATGTGATAACATGTCATATAGACTAGGTGGTGCCATATTAATTTGCATCAATTACATGTTCATAATAATTATTATGATTTTGTATCTAGATTAATAATTATTATTGTTATTTTTGAAATAATAATTTGGAAAATCAAAATCCCAATATGTTTTTTTTAAAAAAAATTGAATGGATGAAGATTTTTATTAATTTTTTTTTAAAACCTAAGGGCTCCTTTGTGGGTCCAATAATAAAATGATCATGTGATGCCCCAATGGATAAACGTGGTCGGGTTTTATTGGGTTTGACCTTAATAATTTTCAAAATTTTAATAAAATTGTTTGGCCCAACGTCGACAATTCTTGAATATTAAAGATAATTTTGAAAACTAAACAATGGTTTTAACATTCAAACTTGATCCAATTATTACCCTCCCAACAAGGCTATGTGAATTTTATCAAGGCCCAAAGTTATTTAAAAAATAATGGTTGATAGTCTAAAATAGACAGAATCAATTTGAGTGAAATTTAAAAATGCTGTATGGGAATGTTCTGTCTAAGGAGGTTAGGACTTAAGTACGTCTGTTTGTGTCACCCCAATCTTTCCTGAGAACTGACTTAGTAGGATATTTTTTTTTATTTCATGTTCAAATTTAGTTTATTATAAATGTCTTGCCCAACGTAAGCATTTATAATGGAAGCTAAATTATTGTTTTTTGAATAAGCATAATTTTTTTTGGGGATTAATTAAAAATATGTTTATTGAGTTTTACTTTCTTTTAATATAAGTGTGCAAATTTATTTTTTTCAGAAAAATAGCAACTTTTAACTCTCTAGCTGTTATTTTGAGCAAAAAACCTATGGATGGAAATAATTACAGTGACTGAAAAACTAATTTGTTCATTGTGCTGGAATATGATAAAATCAAATATGTTCTTACCACCCCTCAACCTGTCGTACCCGCAACAGATGCCGAGGCTCAAGTGAAGAAGGATTATTCAAACTGGCAAGAGGCGAATAATGCAGTTCGCTGCTATATCTAGGCCAGTATTGCTAAACACTTGATGTCTCATATCAGAAATTTCGAGAGTGGGGCAGTAATGCTTCAGGCTCTTCATGGGATGTTTGCTGAATCAAACTCTGCTTTGAGGCAATCTGCTTTGGGAGCTTTAACGAGCACACGTATGACTGGAGGAAATGTGTGGGATCATTGTCTAAAAATGATGGCAAACCTCAGTCAGGTCGAGGTTATGGGGATCAAGCTAGATCAAAGGTCCCAAATCGATTTTATCCTTAATTCTTTGCCTGAGTGCTTTAGTCAGTTCAAAATGAACTACAATATGAACAAGCTGAATTTGACTCTTGTAGAGTTGATGCATGAGCTTCAGAGTGTTGAAGAGTCTCTTTCAAAATTTGACAGTGTTCATTTTACTCAGGGTTCTGTTAAGACCAAAGGGAAACTTCAAGTCAGTAACAAGAACAAGAGCAAAAAAAAAAAAATAAGGCAGTGGTAGCAGTTGTCAAGACTGCTAAAACAAAAAGCCCAAAGGCAAATGCTTCAAGTGTGGAGAAAAAGGCCATTGGAAGCATAATTGCCCTAAGGTCACAAATAAGCTAGGTATGGGCGATTTAAATTATACTGAAAATTGTTTAGTGGAGAATCATAATGATAAATGGATCATTGATTCAGGAGCCACTAATCATGTCTGTTACTCTTTGCAGTGGTTCAAACAAACTAGCTTGGTGGGAGAAGGACAAAGAAGTTGAGGCTTGGAAACAGAGAATATGTCTCTGTTAAAGCAATAGGACAAGTTTATTTATTTTTTAATAATAGGACTTTGATTTTGTGCGACTGTTTATTTGAACAAGGTTTGACAGTACAGTTTAATTCCTCAGTTTTAATAAGAAGTTTAACTTCAACTTCAATTATTTGTTCTGGTGAATTATGGAATGGTCTTTATTTTTTAAGTTCTACATCTTATGATGTTAATAATTTTGAAACTATTGATAATGAGCATATACATGTAGCAAAGAAAAGGAAAGTTTCAAATGAAACCTACCTTTGGCATTTACGATTAGGTCATATTAATCCTAACATGATACATGGTTTGGTTAAAAATGAGATTTTAAAATCTCTAGTCTTTGAACCTATACCAGTATGTGAATCTTGTTTGGAAGAAAAAATGACCAAAAGGTCCTTTAAGGCCAAGGGATATCGTGCAACCAAACCACTGGAATTGGTGCATACAATAAATGTTCAAGCCAGAGGAGGGTATGCGTATTTTGTAACTTTTATAGATGATTACTCAAGATATGGACATGTTTACCTAATCACCAAAAGTCTGAAAATTTTTCAAAACTTCGAGAGTATAAGGCTGAGGCAGAAAAGCAATTAGGATTTCATATTAAAGAACTTCAGTCTGACCGAGTTGGTGAATACCTGTTTGGAGAGTTCAAGTTTTACTTGACTCAAGAGGGAATAGTTTCTCAACTATCAGCCCTTGGAACAACCCAACAAAATGGAGTTGCAGAAAGAAGAAATAGAACTCTTCAAGATATGACTAGATCTATGCTCAGTTACTCATCTCTACCTATTTCATTTTGGGATATGCCTTAGAAACAACAGTGTATCTTCTAAACTTAATTACTTCTAAATCTGTTTCTAAGACACCAATAGAATTATGGAAAGGGCATAAGCCTAGTTTAAACCATATTCGCATTTGGGGTGCTCCTGCACATGTCTTAAGAAAGGAACCAAATAAATTGGAATCTCGTACAGAAGTGTGTCTATTTGTTGGTTACCCTTAAGGAACAAGAGGTGGACGTTTTTTATAGTTCCTCAGATAAGAAAGTTTTCGTGAGTACACATGCAACTTTTTTAGAGGAAGACTATATAAACAGTTTCAAACCCAAGAGTATAATAGTTCTTGAAGAGCTTGCCTCAGCTCAAGAACAGGCTGAATCACAGCAATTTTTTCTCCACTGATGCCTATGTATATTCAAAGAGGGAAAAATGTACCCGAAGGTGAACAAACACAAGTGGAACCAGTGGAACAACAAGAACCAGTACAGGTGGAACCTACACCGGTACAACTTTGACCACAAAACATAGTCCAGGATTCTCCTGTAATTACACAACCACCAGTACAACTTCGTCGTAGTGAGAGAGTAAGACACAAGCCGGCGAGATATATCTTGCTAGGCGAATCTTACCAAGTCATCACTAATAGCGATGATGATCATGTTAATTATAATGAGTCACTAGAAGATGTGGATGCACAGGAATGGCAGGAAGCCATGGACTTTGATATGGAATCTATGTATTCCGACTCTATCTGGTCTCTTGTAAAAACACTTGAAAGAGTAAAACCTATAGGGTGCAAGTGGATCTACAAAAGAAAAAGAGGATTAGATGGGAAGGTAGAAACCTTCAAAGCTAGATTGGTGGCGAAAGACTATACCCAAAAAGAGGGGATAGATTATGAAGAAACTTTTTCACCAGTAGCCATGCTTAAATCTATCCCGATTCTTTTAGCCGTAGCAGTAAAACTCGATTATGAGATTTGGCAAATGGATGTAAAAACTGTCTTTTTGAATGACAGTTTACAAGATGACATCTATATGTGGCAACCAGAAGGGTTTATAGCTAAAGGCCAAGAACACATGATATGCAAGTTGCAAAGGTCAATTTATGGACTTAAGCAAGCATCCAGGTCATGGAACATTAGGTCTGATCAAGCCATTACTTCAATTGGTTTTGAGAAAAGTCCTGATGAACCTTGTGTTTATAAAACGATCCAAGGTAAAAAAGTAGTTTTCCTAGTCCTTTACGTTGATGACATTTTATTGATTGTAAATGATAAAAAGGTGTTGTTAGGTGTAAAGGAATGGCTGCACAAGCAGTTTGATATGAAAGATTCGAGAGAAGCCAACTATATTCTTGAAATTAAAATTCTAAGAGACTGGAAGAATAAGATGTTGGCACTATCTCAATCATCATATATCGATAAAATATGTGCCAAGTTCAACATGGATAAATCCAAGAGGGGATATTTACTCTTCAGACATGGAATCCATATTTCTAAGGAACAATCACCAAAAACTCATGAAGAGAAATATATCATGAGTAAGAAACCTTATGCTTCGGCAATAGATAGTCTCATGTATGCCATGTTATGTACTAGGCCAGATATCTTCTATGTTGTAGGAGTTGTAAGTAGGTTTCAAAGTGATCCTGGGTATCATAAGAGGAAAAACACATAGCAAGAAAGTATCACTTGATCTTTGATTTTAACCAGAGAGGAGATACAGTGGTTACTAAAATAGCATATGAGGAAAACTTATCAGACCTCTTTACTAAGATTCTACCTGAGAATATATTTCAGAAGCATTTAGATTGTATGGGTCTTAAGAGGGTCCTAGACTTACTTTAGAGCAAGTGAGATTTTGTTTTATTTGTGTTTTTGTAACGAGACAAATAAATATTTATTTTCTGAGTTTAAATAAAATTTTGAGGTATTTTTTCCAATTTTTTGTGCACACTAATATTTAAAGAAGAAGTTTCAGATTGATTATGTAGTATATGATCATTTGGATATGTCCATAGAAGATATGATCATAAGTTCTCTTAATCAATGAATAAGATCACAGTTGTTGAATAAAGTTGGGAGCTTTATTTAGACTGCAATATTTTATGAAATAATTTATCTTGGTTATTATAAAATATTGGTGCAGACTATGTTTGCATTGATTAGGTTCAAAGTGAGATTTAATTAAGGTTAATTAAGGGATGGAAGCTCATGGAATTAGATCTATTTGGTGCTGAATATTTCTAAGAGGGGGAAGGTGTTCGGGTAGGTCTTGGGGGGCTATGAAGCTGAATTTGGAGAGGAGTTTTTGAATAGGGAGTTGGAATGGTGGTGAATCCGAGGTGTTAGGTTTGGGTTGAGTAACTGCAATGAGAGCAAAAAATTGGTGGGTGTTTTTGTTTTCATGTAGAAATTTAGGACCGGAAAGGATGAGAAGTAATGGGGTATGCTTAGAGGTTGGTTGAAATTGTGAAGGTGTGGTAATTGGGAGCAGTAGGGGTACAAGGGGTGGCTGGATGGTTAGGATTCAGAACTGGTAGGGTTTTGCTAGGTAATAACACCATTTTCTTTCCTTTCCATTGAAAAGCATAGGTGTTGTCTCTTCCCTCATGAATCACAGCATTATCATATTGCCATGGACGCCCTAGGATTAGATGGCAAGCATCCATTTCGACAACATCACAAACCAATTCATCCAAATACCATTTTCTAATGCTGAAAGGTACCTTGCATAGGTCAGTAACCCGAGTTTTACTGCCCTTCTTAGTCCAACCCACATAATAGGGGTGAGGGTGCTTCAATGTAGATAATCCGAGGGTCTTTACTAGAGCTCTAGATACAATATTCTCACTACTGCCAGCATCGATGATCACATCACAAACTCATTTGTTGATTGTGCATTTGGTTCTGAAAATTGAGTGTCGCTGTCCAGAATTAGTATGTTTAGGAGTCAAAAATATTTTCTGAACAATGCATAACAGTGGCTCTCCTTGGTCTTCATCCACTAATTCCATCAAGTCATTGTTACCATTTTCATCCTCCACATAGTCTCCAAGGTCACTCTCGGGATTGTCTAGATTTTCCACTAGGTTAACAGGTTTTCGAAATGGACATTCATTAGACTTGTGACTGGGTTGGTTGCACTGAAAACATTTGAAAGGCTGAGGTTTAGCATATGGATTCTGCGGTTTCTGGTTTGGGTAAGGGGGGCGAAGGTTGGGTCTGTTTTGGATTTCAAGGGGTTTAGGATTTTGAGGCAAGGATTTCTGGTTGTCTATCTGAAAATCAGTGGGGGATTTCCATTTGAGAGAAGCTTTAAAGGCTGTCCTGTGTAACTATTTTTCAACCTTGGTAGCAAGGTTGATAGTATCATCCAAGGTCCAAACTGGACTGAGTTCCAGCTTCTCTTGAATGGGAATGCTGAGTCCAGTGATATACCTGGAGACCAGCTGATCCTCACTCTCCTGTAGATTATTCCTAGCACTGAGTCTGCAAAATTCTTCAGTGTAGCTGTCCACACTCCTGTTATTCTGAGAGCATTGGTGGTATTTCTGAAATAAGACCCTGCTATAGTCATTAGGTAAGAACCTAGACCTAAGTAACTTCCTCATTTTTGGCCAAGAATGAATAGGATTCTTGCCTTCTCTTCTTCTGTTACCAATAAATTGCTCCCACCAAGCAGAGGCTCCCCCTTTAAACTTATAAGCTATAAGCTTAACCCTCTTCTCCTCTGGTATATTCATATACTCAGAAAATGCTCAACCGAAGTCAACCAATTCAGAAATTCTTCTATGCCCAAATGACCATCAAAAACTTGAATATCAACTCTCATTTTAAAATTCATAAAGTTGGTGTGAGTGTTGGTTATACCTGTAGGGTTCCCCATGTGTGGGTCTAGTTGGGGCTGCATCTCCAAATAGTTCAGATTCACTATTAGAGTCAGATGAAGGATTCGGGTAACGAGGGAATAGGTTCTGGCGAGTTTGCGGAAGAAAATTATGGGTAAAAGGGATTGGGGGTCTGGGTCGGTTAGGAAAAGGTGTATGGGGATATGGTTGATTTTGGTGGTTTTGAACTAGGTTGAGAGGGATGGAAAAATTCTGAGGTGTGGGCAGGCGTGAACAAGGAACATCTTGCACTCGCGGTCTGTTCGCACCTGAGGATTCCATGGTTCCAGTAGTGAGAATAGTACAGAGTTGTTTAATCTCACCAGCGAGATTATCAAGCTTCTGTTTTACTCCCATGATGGATGCCCTTAAGGATGCCCTTAAGGCCTTCATGCTTTGAAAATTTTCAGAGTAATGGCTACTACCTTCACCTGAGTCAGCCATCCGAGAATTAAGCTCTAGATGCTTTGATACCAACTGACGTAGGAAGTCTAGCTCAATTAAATCAAAACTAAGATTAAAAGAAGATCTGACTTGATTTAAAGCATAGAACTGATATTTAATTGATTTTCCATAAGCCAAAAAGCTTCAGTTTACAGCAGAAATGGCGCAGCAAAATATTCTGCTTGAGGTTGAAGATGAAATCAGTTTTTATACTGTTCACTCAACAGATAAAAGCTAAACACGTGTAACTAAGAAATGAAATTACAAAGCTAACCTATTACATAAGTAAAACGGCACCGTTCTATTTAATGAAATAAAGGAAAAGAAACAATGCTAAAACGACAAGGTTGAAGACATAAAACGCAGCTGGAAATCACCTTTCTTCAGATCAATTCTCAATTCATTCTATCATTTCCCCCATTCGAGTAAATTAGGGCTGGAGGAACCAGAGAGAGAGAACCAACGGAGACAAAGTAGGCTCGACCTTTACTGGATGGAAACGGGAGGCGATCCTTCTAGAAATTTAGTTACACAAGTTCTTAAGAATAGCCATCAAATATTCTAAAGAAAACATATATCAAATAACAAAAAGAATCTTCCTTCTTTTGCTTCTCCAAAATATGCTTCAAGAACAAGGTTGAAATCCTCCCCAAGTGCTAGCCGAAAATCTCCTTTGATCAAGAACTAGTGTGTAGCCGAAATCTCCTTTGTAGAAACCCTCAAAACTAATATAAAAACCTAAAACTCCAAACCTTAAAACCTCTGAATTTCCTCCCATGTAACCATGTAAATTGTAAACTAATATTCCAATTTAATAGGAGATAATATATTATCATAATCAAATCTCCTATATGTCCTTCATATGGCCGGCCCTATAGGGTTATTTAGGTCATCGGTGCCTCACATTCACACTTAGATAATGAAACAATCCAAATCTCTTTAGGAACCCAATTTCTCTCTAATTCTAATTCCTTCTTTAATTATTATTCCAATTAATATAATTAGAATAATCTGACCTCCCATGTGGCATATGATGTGACAATAAATGTACACCTGGCTTGAGAGTGATGATGTGGCAGTCCATGCATAGACGTCATCCTAGTAGGCAAATACACTTTCCTTTTATATCTTCGATGCCTATCAGGCATATTCCAAGTACACTTTGGATGTCCAAATGAACTCCGAATTCTGCAAAGTTAGGTTTATGTCTTAGCTTTGCATGAATATCTTGATTGCACAAAATGGACATCATGAAGGCATTCAAATTCCAATTTCTCCAAGGTAGTGTAAATCTGCTGCAACTGTTAAAAATGTTGATCTTCTAAATCAAACTGGTACTGATTGGTTGATCCAATTACAATGAAGCTTTATATAATTAAACCTTAATGAATCAGGAATCGTTTTCAACTAGAATCGCACAAAACCTCCATGTGTAGCTCCAGATATGATTTTTCAGTAAAGATTGCGTAGAAATACAACAAATTTCAGCATTTCTCTTTCTTTATCTAAAAATAGAAAAATATAATAATTTAGTATTTTTCATTAACAATTAACTCTAAACTTGCTAAAATCCAATATAAATATTTCATAAAAACAATAACTTTTTATGCCTATCAATTACCCTCAAATTGAACTTTGCTAGTCCCTAGCATAGAAAGAAAGAACTAAAAGCACCATTCCTATAAAATACCCAAATAGCTTGATTAAGTGCTTTAAAGATTACATAATTATATTAATTCAAAAGTAATTTTCAAGTGATCATGCAACTCAATACTTTATTTTCTATTCAACATAATCACTACTTTCAAAGTGTGTGTGTGTGAAATCAAATAATACACTCAATATTATGCAATTGAATAAATCCACATTAAATAGATATTGTAAAGTATGAACCACCATATGCTTAACATAATTAATAGCTCTTCACTAATGTAGATCAATGCATTACCCTAAATCATTAGAACTTTATAGCTTGTAATATGAAGGCTAAAGGGTAATGGTTAGAAGAAAGAAAATGATAGGAAATAAAATTCAAAGAAAGAAAACTTCTGAATAATATGCTTATAGAACTTTTTGTTCTCTCCTTACAAATACACTTTTCTTCTTCCTTTCCTTCAAACTCCACAAAACTTTTTTCTTTTTCACAACATTTTTTTCTTCTTCCTTCTAACCCCCAAGTTGTTCTTTTTCATACATTGCTCAAACTTTTTTTTTCCCACATCAAAGATGCATAGTAGCCAAATTTCACCATCATCAACCACACCCAAATTATTTTCTACTTTACTCCACCAAATACAAATTTATAGGCATATTTCTATTTCAACATAAGCTCTCTTTAATAATATGTACAGGGTAGGAAAAATATATTTAGGCTCAAAAAGGTAAGTCAATGTGGTTTAAAGAACAAAAAATCTCTAATATGCAATATTTTATGCATCCTAAAAATGGCTCAAACATGGTATCAACGGATAAATATTTAGGTTAGAAAAGCTCAAACTCAAAACAAAAATGGCCTAAATCATATTGAAAGTAATGCATCTCTCTAGGATTTTGCCTCAAGCAATAATTATGCAAGTTCTAAAGTTCAAAATTAATCACTCTAAGTTAATGCAAACATTCTCCAATATACAATCTAAATCATGCATAGTTGACAAAGTGCTCAAAATAGTTTTGAAAGTAATAACATGCGAATTTAACTTTAGGCATTAGAGAATACACAAAAACAATTCCACTACCTAAGAATCAATTTATTCACAATCATATTCTTATCACAGGCTCATCAAAATATTTAAAAACACCACTAAAATGAAAAAAATTCAGCAAGCATAAATCAGGAGTTATAAAAACTAAACCTAAACATAAATAAATAAAAACTAAAGAAGAAAATTTTATCACAAAAAGAACCACCCCCAAATTAAGATGAACATAGCTCTTAATGTTAAAAACAAAGAAATTAACCATAATAGAGAGTAAAGGTAAAGAAAGCTCCCCCAATTTATGTAATGCAATGAAATTGTAACCTCTAAGCTCACAAAACTTCTTTTAGGCCGATTATCCCTTCTATGCCTTTCCTTTGATTTTGTCTTCTTTGACACCTAAAACACAAAATAAAACATAAAAAGAACATTAAAAAATTAAAAACTACTGAAAATAAACTATAAATAAATAAACTAAAAGAAAGAAATTTAAAACTTTGGGTTGCATCTCAAAAAGAGCTTGTTTCAAGTCTTTAGCTTGACTTTCTTGTGAAGCTCAAGGATCTTTGAATTCGTTAAAAGAAACCATTTCTCATCCCTCATAAAAAGAACATGACAAGCTCGCAAAATTTCAATAGCCCCCATAAGGTGAAATTTTATTGATCATGTAAGGACCACTCCATCTTGATTTTAACTTTCCTGGAAACAATCTTAATCTTGAATTGAAAAGAAGCACTTGCTGTCCTACATAGAAGTCTTTCCTACCAATCCTCTTGTCATGCCATTTTTTAGTATTTTCTTTATAAATCTTGGCATTCTCATATGCTTCCATGCGGAATTCTTCTAGTTGGTCTAACTGCAACAGTCTATGCTTCCCCACAGCTTGAGTATCAAAGTTAAAAAACTTAGTTTTCCAATATGCTTTATGTTCCAAGTCTACAGGAAAATGATATGCCTTACCAAATACCAACCTATATGGTGACATACCAATGGGAGTCTTCAATGCAGTTCTATAAGCCCATAAAGCATCATCTAGATTATGCGACCAATCTCTCCTTGATACGTTTACAGTCTTCTCCAAGATCTTCTTGATCTCCCTATTTGAAATCTCTACTTGTCCACTGGTTTGTGGACGGTAAGGAGTTGTAATTTTATGAGTAACACCATATTTGCATAACAGGGCATCAAATTGTCTATTGCAGAAATGTGTACCTCCATCACTAATGATTGCTTGAGGAGTTCCAAATCTAGTAAAACTATTTTTGCTCAAAAATTTAAGTACTAACCTCGCATCATTAGTAGGTAATGCACACGCTTCCACCCATTTAAAAACATAATCAACAGTAACTAAAATATATTTATTCCCAAAAGATGAAGGAACCCATGAAATAAATTCCTCAAACATCAAAAATTTCAACTTCAAGGATATTCTTCAAAGGCATTTTGTAAAATTCCTACAAAGAAAAATCAATATTTCGAAAAACTTGCCCCAATTTTAATAATTTCACAAAAGCCAAAATTTCCTCAAAATCACTAAATTTACACAAAATTGTAAGGTATCAAAAAAATTTCAAAATTCGCTAAACAACCAATTAAAACACAAATTTCATATTTATTCCAAATAAATATGAAATCCATCAAATCGTAAAGTCAAACTCATGCAATATTTAAATCATCATAAAACATATTTAATAAATAAAATTTAATGCATAAGAAAAATTTGATTCAAACCATTAATTTAAATTCAATCAAATATAGCATATAAATCCCAAACGATTTAGAAAAATACTTGCACTCACCATTAAAACATCAAATGATTAAATTCATAAAATAAAAATAAAATAAAATTAAAATTAAAATAAATTTCTTTCCTCTAAACCATGGGTCTAAGCCAAACACACAAAATGTCACATACATAAGATGGCTCAATCAAAATCCGACGAACTATACGCATAGGTGAAACTAATCAGCTTAACATCTATAATTAACAACCAATTTCCAAGGTGATACTTAAGCTCTCCCGAGTGAGATCTACAGCCAGGCTCTGATACCAAGTTGACAGGACCCGACCCACTGGGATCCTGCCTGCGTGACTTAATGTTGCCACTAAGCCACAAGCAGTCGTGAAAGTCCGTTAAACCAATTTTCAAAAGAGTAAAAACCAACAGACCGAAAGATTTTCTCTACTGCTGGAAATTTTATTAAAAATTTCGGCAGCATTTCGGCTGTTTTCTAACACTCCCCAAAATGCTAAAAGTCATAACCTGCAGGAAAAAACATTTCTATACAAATTTATTCTACCAGCACGTCTTTCCCACACAATAAACCACATTTCAGTGCACAACCCAACACTTAAACAAATATATTGTCTAAGTATGGTGTAGCTGGACTCAGTCTAAAACTGAGCTGCCTACATACCATTTCTACAACGGATCAAGCTACCTGTAGTTCCGACAGCATATTTACGCTAAATATGCCACACCTGATACAATTACTACTCATCAGTCAACTCGACAAACATACGTTCTAACTCACGATAATCACCTCAACACTCAAAATTCCATTTTAAAGCTTTGCCTTTCACATTTCGCTTACCATTAACCTTTCCAATCAATTTAAAGTTCACAATAATTAATTTAATAAAATCAAACACACATACCCAATCCAATCCATCTCTCAATCAGTCACACGACAATTCAGCCAACTCAAACCATAGTTCTCTTAGCAATTAATTACAGCTCATAGTAAAACAATTATGTAACATATTCCTATATTCTCTGTACAGCAATTTATTTACCATTCCCAGTTCCATAATCACATATAATAATTCCGTAACCGTCATTAACCACGGACTTCAATCAAATGATCCAATCCTATAATCTGGATAACCAATTCACTCCACAGTAATTACCAACACAATTATAACATCAGTCATCAACAATTTCTATTTAACAATTGTTAACAACACCGCTCACCACCGGGTAAATTCTGATACTTATCTATAATATGCAAATTATATATCGAAACGAAGCTCGTGAAATTTAGAATGCAACCGTGAACTTACCTCGTCCATCCGCCGCCGGTGGTGGCCGAAAAACAACCAAGAAGTGGCGGCCGAGCTTCTTCCATTCGTACTGCCCAAACGAACAAGATTCGAGGCGAACGGATACCGGAATCGTACTCAGGAGGCCCAAAAATAGGGGGAAGAACAGGCCCCGTGACCGGAAACCACCGGAATCCGGCGACCGGAGGACCCACGGGTCAGCCGGTTTCTTCAAGTTTCCGGCAACTTCCCGGGGTTTCACGGCCAGGTCACGGTGGGGAAGGATGGAGGGCATCCTGGGCTATCTTTTTCGGGTGGTGATTTGGCCGATTTCCGCCGGAATCCGGCAATTTGCCGACAAGAGCTTACCGGGTTTCTCGTGTTTTCCGGCGAACTGGGCTGCTCCACGGCGAACCACCGGTGGCAAAGAGGAGAGGGGGTAGGCAGCGTCGTTTCCCGGGTGATTTTTGGCCTGATCTGGCCGAAAATTGGCCGTGGCCGGCGAAACAGGGGGCGGTAGGAACGCGAGGGGAGGCTGCGCAAGGGGGGGGCTGTCCACGTGCGTGTGCGGGTCCTCTTTCCAGATCTTTCCAGATAAAACACATAAAGGCAGGGGCAAAATAGAAATTTTTGCCTTGCCACAACAAATTACCAAAATGCCCTTCATGTTATTTCAGCCATAACTTCTCGGTCTTAACTCGGAATTGAGCGTACTACTAGTCTACGAACTCGTATCGACTAGCTCTACGCAACGGTACCATGGTAAAAACCATAGCACGCTCACACAAAAAGTCAACCCCGAGCCCTTCCTTGGTCAAACTTGGTTAACTCGGTCAACTTTGAGAAATTTTCAATATTTTCCCTGGGACGTTACACATCCACGTTTAGCTCTAGGTTGTTTTCCAGGCAGAGTAAAATGGAGTTGATTTTACCTTCATCTTTTTCCTTCCGTGGTTGATTAATTAATTTATGCACACAAAAAAAAAATTAGGCTAAAAAAATGAGTGGAAATTAATAAAGCAATAATAAAAATAATTGAACGTTAAATATTTATTAATACTTACCTGATAACTTTGCATGTCATTCAACAAACGAGCAATTAACATAACTTGTTTAGTAATGTTTTCATATTGGGGTGGACGGAGTTTGGAAGGTGGTAAGCTTGGGTTCAAGAAATATGAAGCTGGAAGAACCAAGGTGTGTGCGGCAATGGAGGTCATCCCAACTTTAAGATAATCATCTATGGATGGTACTCTCTTCTCACTCCTACTCCATTTGGACTCCGTCATCCAAGAATCAAATGTTTCATACCACTACACATCCATCATACCATAAGAAATAATTCAATTAACAAATCCTACTGAAATATATATTGGTTTCGTTATATGGAAAATAAATACATCAATCATATATTAATATATGCAAGTTTGATTTGGAAATCTTACTATATCTCGAATATGGTAGGTTATGTCAGTTCCTTGAAGTTTAAGGTACTTGGTTGCAATATCTTGTACAAAATTATCAAGGGCATCGAAGATTATCTTACCATGACTGCTCAATCCCCTACAATCCCATCTGGCAATTCACATATGTTGAGAGAAATGAGAATTGGAGTGATCAGAGCACTAATTTTTTGGTTTTTTTTTTGAGGTCCCTTTATCATATATCAAATTGAGTACCTTTTCATAGCATCCAAGAGAGTTTCCAAATCGCTTAAAGAGTCTTCTATGTCAAAAATATCTTCAGCAACCATGATCAATATGGCGCTCTTTGAGACTATCCTTGGTACATCTGAATTGTATGGCAGCTGGGAGAAGCTGGCTGCTGTGGCAAAATAGCAATACGTAGTTTTCTCTCTTCCAAATCCCATGTTGCTGAGTCCCCAATCCTTAGACCACCTATTCACAATATCCAAGTAAGCGAATCATTTACTTTCTAATACATATACTATTTTTGGAATGATAGATGTTAATACATATTATCCATCTCCAAATAGTTTAACCTTTTGGGAAGAAAAATAATTCAACTTGGTATAAGAGTTGAATAGTAATAATCACCTTTTCAATTCTTCAAGTTCCTTGTAGATGGACTGCTTGAACTCATAGTTTTGTTTTGCAAGAAGAACTAGTTTCTCATTATGAATACTTGGCAACCTAATTTCAAACAATTTTTGTAAAGCGGTCAATCAATGTCCAAGAAACTACTTGTATGATTATAATTTTCCGTAATTAGAAATCTTTTAGTATATAGTAAAGTAATAAAGTTTGATACCTTTGGAATGAGGCTTTGATTTTCCTCAATCCAAATCCTATGTTCCAGGTGATCCAGATGATCAGCCCATGGAAGTTTTTTAATGGTCAAACATATATATATATATATATATAATCTTACTTATATAAGATGGTTGATAAAAAAAGCTTGATGGTAAAATTATCAAGTCGACCTAATATGAACATTGATATATATAGAGTAATGCTCACATCACGTTGACTTAATGATATCAGATATGTTAGCCTTTGGATCACATTGGTAATAAAGAATTTTTATTAATTGAGGTAAAGTGACTAAGATTTAGTAACATAGTAAAACTCTAAATGAATCATGTAGAAAATTAGATGATCATAAGTGAATTTTTATATGTAACTCACAGGAAAACATTTAAAATTTGAACTTTTGAAAGATTAAGTTTGACTTTTTTAAATGGGAAAAATGGACTTTTTGTTCGAGTTAGAATTTAATTATGACCTTACTACCATTGTGTAGAGCTAATAGATATGAGTTCGGGGACATAAAGCATGCTCAAATTGGAGCTACAATTTAACAAGTCAACGACATTTTTGTAATTATGGGGCTTCAAAATAGGTTATTTTCTTCATTTCGCCCAATCTTTTGGACAGCTACCATTGTTATTTCTCTCTGCTCTCTCTAAACACATACCTTCAAAACCTCATTACTTACTCTATTGACCTCCAATTGCTTTGCCATTGTATTGTTGGAGAGCTTTTGAAACATAGAATATTTCTGAATGTTTAAATTCTCTAGTTAAGGATGGTTTGAATTTAATAAATAATGAACGATTACTTGAGAAGTGGTAAGGGTTGCCATGTCCTTTGTAAGGTTTTAAACTTTTAATTATCACTTTATCTAAGAGTTAAATATTTGTCATGTAAGCAACATTTATTTAACTAAATTATAGATATATTTCCTTATAAGAGACTTCGTGTGTGTGTGTGTGTGTGTGTGTGGTCCTTCTATGGTTAGGATGTCCAACTGTTTTATGGTCGATGAGATTTAATAAAGTCTTGATAGATTATATAAGTTTAATGAAATACTAAAATTCAGAAAGGACAAAGTGAACTGTGTATGTATTTACTTAAACCCCAAATACATATTTAAATTTTAGCTCTTAAAGTAATTCAATGATTAATAAATGATGTCCTAACTATTAAATTTTTATATATATATATATATATAGTGTGCACCTCTCTAAAATGTCTAATATGTAACCATAATTTAAACTAAAAATATAGATTTATATATATATATATTTAAAAATAATAAGAGATTGTTAATGTAATTTTCATATGCTTTTTTGGTACTACATACAGTCATAGTCCGAATTCAAGTACCTGGACACTTGTTTTCATTAATCTATATGGGTCACGAACGCAAATAGAAGCTATCCTAATGCAATCCAACAATATCAGCGGAGTGAAATCATCTTTGGTACATTTGTTTAAACCATGGGAGACATAAAAATTAAAAGCTTAATGCTGTTGCGCATGAAAGAATCAACCTATAAAGTGCATAAGATATTAAGTGTGGGATGTATCACGTTTTTGGGCTACAAACATTGAAACTATATATAACCATAAAAGGAAGGACGCCCCGTATAAACTTGGTAAATTTCAACATAACACATTAATATGACACGAATCCGTATGAGTTTTTGAGAGTTTACGCTCGTATATTTTAACACAAAAATTTAACGGACTGGGTTTGGATAAATAAATTTTGACATGAACACGATACAACACGATATAACACGGCACAAATACAAAATTTAACTTAACATGACATGAACCTACATGTATTTTTAAGAGTTTGGATTTGCATATTTTAACACGAAAACATGTCAGATTTGGATAAAAAAATTTTGACACGAACACAATATAACACAACACATTGCCAGGTCATACTCTAACAAGATTGAAAGGGTACTATCACGGCTTGCTTAAAATTTTAAGAACCCTCATCCTGTAGCACTTGGTCTACATTATGAGTTATGACATGGAGTGGTTAGTCATTGTGAAGCAATTTTCAACCAAACAATTTTCAATTTAGTTGGGATTACTTTATGCTACTAAAATGAAAATTACCAATCGAGGAATTGGATTTTTAAAGTGGATTCCTCGAGAATGATCTTGCCTCATCGAGTTCACCTTCTCCGGAAAACTTGAGATTCGTAGCTCTATGAACGTTAAGCATTACATTGATGAAGTGGTCAGGATTATTTTGTATTTCACCTTTCATTTCCTCATCACCTAAAAACCAACACATGCTTCCTGCATATACACATGAAAAACATTTAAAATTTGGAACCAAATGAGAAAACAGAAAAAAAAAAATAAAAAAAAAATGAAAGGTATCAGTGAGGCTCATGTCAGCATGTTTTGATTGTACAATTGCTTCTTAAATCCTGACTTTTAATTCTAGTATTTTGGTCTAATTTTACTATTTTATTAACGCAAATGATAGAATTAGAAATCAAGATTTAAGACATCATTTGCACTGATCAGGATATCCACATCTTGTATTATGCGGTTAAAAACGTGTTTCAAATTGAGGGATACATTTGGGCCATCAGATTAAACTAAGATTGACTTCAACTGACTCGTGAACAAATAAATCATAATTACTTTTGGTGAGTTATAAAGACAACAGATTCAAGTCAACGCTTTTTCTATCAAATTTATTTTATTATATTTTCTTAACTAAACAAAAAACAAAAACCCATAAAAAAAACAAAAGCCCAGAAAAAAGAGGGATTTCCTACAGAACAACCTTGTTATGGTTGTATGGGATACAACCAGTACTAATTACCTTCTAACCGGTTAGGGCCCAAAAAAAAAAAAGTTAAATAAAAGAATTCCAATTAAATCTCATTTCCACATTCTTCTCACCACTCCTCCACACATACGACCTAAAGCCCATTTTCACATTCCTCCCACCTCTCCTCCTATTCTCTCCTCCTCCCACCTCTCTTCCCCACATACGATTGAAATTCCATTTCCACATTCCTCCCACCTCTCCTCCTCCCACTTCTCCTCCACACATAGAACTTAAATTCCATTTCCACATTCCTCCCACCTCTCCTCCACACATACGACTCTCTGCCCCTATCTTTATTCCTGCTCTTATAACCCCTATCTCCCCCGGACTCATCTTTGCTAGTGAGTCAACCAAAGGATGAATCGGACATCAGCTCTGCCTCGTGAAGGAATTTAGCGAGTCAAAAACTCTCTCCGCATCTGAGTCGAAAACCCTCTCTGCAGAGCCACAAGTCGATGCCGTCGCAATTTGAAAAGTGTATGTTTGAAGCCGTTTTTGGGGAGCCAGACAGAAAGAAAATGATAGCTGCTTGATTAAACTCAATTTCTGGGTTCCTATCTCTTTCCCCAATTCAAGAACTGAAATTTTCCTTATGGCCTCTACAAAGCAAGGTAAAAAATGAGATTTATTTATTTATTTTTCCTTCCTTGCAGTGAAAAGATTTTGATAAAATTTGTGATAAAAATAGTTCCAAACCTTATTGCTTATTCGGTTTATTTTGTAAGTGATTTTGGTTTGATTATTTGACGAATATAATTGTTTTCTGTAATAGAATGATATGTAATCATTTTTATAGATGTAGAAATTTTGTGGAGCAATTTGGTTGATGTTCTGAATTTCTGTTTTCTTGGTGCTTCATTAACCATGTGTTTGTGGCTTAGAAAATAGTAAAGATGATAAGTAACTTAATTTCAATCACCTTAAATTTCATATTTATAAAAAGCTTCAGCAACTACGATCAACCATCTGATATTTGTTCAAAATGTTTTTCTTTGAAGCCCAATAGACATTCATCACTAAATAATTACTAGTGTAACAAAAAAAAATATACAAAACAGAAGCATAAACTAGATGACCTGAGAAGTAGGAGATGACTCTAAATTCCTAGGGTCTGGCCAACTCACAATTGGAGCATTGTTCTTAAGCTTAAATTTTTGGTTTGACATCTTTTGTCTCGAGTGGTCTGCACATAGTTGATTATAATATTCTATAAAAGCAAATGGTTATGTGTATATATATATATATTTATGCACATGCTTGGTAAAATTATGTACATATATATTTTCTGGTTATGTGTGTGTGTGTGTGTGGTTATGTACATATATATATATATTTTCTAGTTATGCCACCAAGGTACACTTCTGACCCATGAGGAGGAAGTGCAAGAAGCTTTGGATTTTTTTCTCCTTTTCTTCTGATATGGCCTCAACACTTTTCAACTCCTCATAATCATCTGAGAACTTTTTTTTAACAACCACCCCTTTATTTTCTTTCTCTGTCTAGCACATCTGGCCATTAATTTGCCACTGAAATACAGCCCAAAATATCTCCTAAATCTTCATGAGATTACATAGAAATATAAATAGGCAAATCAACTAAATCAGTTATTTGAAACCAAGTAACTTTACATTTTGTTTTCAAAACTAAACCAGAACAACAGCATCTGCTAATGTATCTTTTTTTTTTGTTGATGCTATAGCTGCTTCTTGTCTTTCACACCAAGCTTCTAACCACAATTCATTAAAAATGCCAAAATTATAGCATGTTTTTGTTAGATGATATACGATTTGGGTTTGCCAAGGTGACAACTTTTAATTCTTGATGATCATATTAAATAGTAACACCATAATTTGAGCCGTTTTTGGCCATTATATATATATTATATGAATTTTGTAATTTTGTTCTTGCAAGTGTAAATGGACACGTAAACAAAAATGCAGCACGACACGTTACAAACTTGTAGGTGATTTTCTTAGGATTAGGCATATCTGAAATATATAGATATATTGTTATTAGGGATATCATCAAGCTTCTGAGATTCTATTTTTTTCTGTCCCCTTGATGGGAAGGATGCTAAACTTACCCAGGTATAGAAACTGTTGAGCAATTTGTGGTTTTGTTAACATATTTTAAGCATTTGAAATAGACATGTCTGAGATGCATGAGGCCAAGGCTAACACAGATCTGAATCCTGTACTTTTGCTGTGTCACATTGATATGGGTACTAGGTAGTCCAATGCTGAGTTCGTGTAACACATACATTGATAATTATGAAGTTGATTGATTTATTCTTACTTATAAATGTGTACAAGGCCATGAGAAGAGCTTGAAATTTTCAGTCCTTAGTTATTTAGTTAAATGTTTTGCTTGCTGTTTTAGGATTAGGATTTGAAGATATTTTTATGCAACTTATTGACTTACTGTTTTCAAGGTTTAATCTTGTCTTAACCAGTGCAATAGTTTAGTTAACCACATTCAGAAAATTTATGATTATCGAGTTTTGAAACCTTCTGTCTATTCTTCTTCCTTTTTTTTTCTTTTTTTTGGGGTATCTTAAGGATTCTAGTTATTATATTGTTAATATTCAAGAAAATATATATGAATTTTTATCTATTAAATTCTGTTTAGTGTTGTAAATTTTATCAGACATATATAATGTAAGTAGTCTTTCTATGGTACAGATATCAGATATGTATATGATGTTACTTGCAGATACATATCATGCAACATTTTGCGTGATATGCATTTGCAAGTTAAAAAACTTGCAGATGTCCACATCATAGAAAAAAAAATTATTTAATATAGTTGCTCCATGCAGAGTATGAAAACAATTGAAGTAGCTTGCTTTCATTCTGCTCTAACTTCTTATGCTATATATAATTCGACTTCAGTTAATTGCACTTTCTCTATTTAACTCTGCATGGCTTGGCATATGTGAATTCCCTAGCTTTATGTAATTTTCTTTGCCTCTTGGCCTCTCTGCGTAGGTATGTGTTATAGGATTTCAATAATTTTTGCTTATTTGTTGTCACCTCTTGGTGCTTATTACTAAAATTCTACCTTAATCAGGCATGGGCTCTTTATTACCATGTATTTATAGCAAAACAATATCTTTTTTGTATTTTAACATTTTTGTTGTTCACTCGTTATCACTTAAATTATAAATATAAGTTCCAAAGAAAGAGAGAGAGAGAGAGAGAGAGATAGAGAGAGAGAAATATATGATACTTGTTCAAATAAAAGAGTAACAGTTCATGATTGTCATGAATGGCCCCAAAATAATACAGTTATATGTCTTCATGTAAATTTAATTATATTACCATTCATAAACATAGTAGGAGAGTATAAAAACATATGTTGTTTCCTATTAAACATCTAATGTGCATGTATTAATATTTTACATGTCTGAATATTATTCACAGAGAACATTTTTCTTTTGGGTTGTGTGTTTGACTATGACAGTTGTTATGCAGATGATGAAACCGAAGAAGAAGACAAGAGTTATGATGGGAGAGGAAACCGGATTAGGTCTAGACATTATAGTCTTGATATTTTGGTTTTGAAAATGCTGATCGAGTCAAACGGATCATTAGTTCAATTCAAACTGTGGTGGGAAATGGATTATGTTGGGTTTTATTTCAAACAAATGGCTTGGATGCTTTCTATAGGTTTTCAAAGCCTGACACTGTTATAGGTCTATTAAGTTTAAATTTGGTAGTATAATTCCCTTTTAGTTGCTAGTAACATATTTGATTAGTGTGGATTTGTAATTATTACTTTCATTTTTTGGTACTGGAGAACAGAAAATAGATGCGCATTAATGAATGACTTAGTAGAGGACTGGTTGTCACGTTATTGCCTGCCTTGACAAACAAGATGTTGGCCACATTTTCATCTCTTTCCAACACCTTGGCAGACATATGATTTTCCAGTGTAACTAATAAAAAGCAAACCTTAGTTTTGTGAATGACTTAGTAGAGGACTAGTTGATGCAACGAATTAATACCAGAAGAAAATGTGCACTCACAGAACATTCATTTGTTTTGTGCACAAAAAAGCTAACTAGAGGGATGTTTGTATAATATACCCAAAATAATATATATATAACAAGCATAAAAGATCGTGCAAGAGAAAAAGAATAATGCATGAGAGAGACATAAGTAGAAAGGAAGATACATTCAAATAACTTCCTCTTTGAATCCCAACAAACTACTAACTTCTTACAATATAATTTTCAGCACACAAACACTTGGACAGGTATATAGGAATTTTGATTGACCTTTAAAGGCTTTGGACATTTGTAAGGTTGCCAAAAACTGTCTCTCATTTCACTCTTCAACTCTTGGAGCTGCAATGACAATATAAAGTAGACTTTAGAATTCTACAAGAAAAGACAAGGAAACTAAACATCATCTGATACCAATATTTTCACAGAGCCAATGAACATCCTCAATACAAAGAATATCAAACAGTAACTTAAGCATTACATTATGAAGATAATACTGAAAACAATTAGAACAATAAAGAAATCATAACATATTCTTTTTTTTTTGGGCAAGATTCTTATTTTATTTTCATGAATTGCAAGAGCTAAAAGGGGTTAACATCAATTGTGCCAAACTGATGGAATATAAGTTGAAACCAGAATCTTGCCAGTATCAAAGTTTTTCTTAAACTCTAATAAATGACTGAATTGTTTCCTGCGTTTGTAGAACTTGTAAATAAGACACAATCATAAATACCATTAGAAATAAGTGAATTAAACAAAAATTAATTAGAAATAGGAAACTATATAAAATGAAGCAAACAAAAAGTTGTAGAAAAAAAAAATTGAAAGAGAGATGGAGTAACATCTATATAATGGCAAGCATTTTTTGAGCTCTTCATATTAAAAATTTGTGAGTAAGTTTATATGTACTAGTAAACCCTAAATGCAGTAAGTAAAATTCATAGCTATATATGTACTAATATCAATTCTTAACTTCCTCAAAATATGTTCCCAATTGAAGAAACTAAACAAAATGAAGCTAAGAAGAGAGCATTGATCCTTGGGTATACTTGCTTCCGAGATGCAATGTTGGAGCTGTTGGAAGGCTCCTGGAAATGACTTTAGCATCAAGAGAAGATTGAAGTTAATTGGTTGGTGAATATTCATATCTAGCATCATTAATGATATGTGATTGTTGGCATATTAAACATTATTTACTACCAAGTACAAAAAAATGTTTAAAATATTATAACTTTAACTATATACCATTTAAAAGGTCATTCCAATATACTATTTATATTGGGGTTTGGTAAGTGGATAGTTTTCTTTTACTTTGAGCTTGGTGGATAATTTATGCTTTGTCAATGTCGTTAATTCATAAAGCAGGTAACACCATTATTATTTCGTAAAATCCAAAATGAGGTAATATTGTCCATAAAAAAGTAAAATAATCTGAAAATAAAGTAACAGCATCCATAAATAGTGTAACAATACCGAAAGGTGGTAATATTGTACAAAGAACCTGTAACTTGTCCATAAATAAAGTAAATTGGTCCAAAAATATTGTAACATTACCAAAATTATGTAATACGATCCATAAGTGAGGTGACATGGTCCATAAGAAGGTAACACTAATCCATGAACAAAGTAACGCGATTTGCAACATGCTATCCAAAACAAAGTAATATTGTCCATAAAAAAGTAAAATAATCTGCAAATAAAGTAACATTATCCATAAACGGTGTAACATACCGAAAGGTGGTAATATTGTTCAAAGAACCTGTAACTTGTCCATAAATCACGTAATTTGGTCCAAAAATATTGTAACATAACCGAAATGATGTAATACGATCCACAAGTGAGGTGACATCGTCCATAAAGAAGGTAACACTAATCCATAAACAAAGTAACGCGCTTTGCAACATGCTATTCAAAACGAGGTAATATTGTCCATAACAAAGTAAAATAATCTGCAAATAAAGTAACATCATCCATAAATGGTGTAACAATACCGAAATGTGGTAATATTGTTCAAATAACATGTAACCTGTCCATAAATCACGTAATTTGGTCTAGAAATATTGTAACATTACCAAAATGATGTAATATGATCCATAAGTGAGGTGACATGGTCCATAAAGAAGGTAACACTAATCCATGAACAAAGTAACGCGCTTTGCAACATGCTATCCAAAACGAGGTAATATTATCCATAACAAAGTAAAACAATCTGCAAATAAAGTAACATAATCCATAAACGGTGTAACAATACCGAAAAGTGGTAATATTGTTCAAAGAACCTGTAACCTGTCCATAAATCACGTAATTTGGTCCAGAAATATTGTAACATAACGAAAATGATATAATACGATCCATAAGTGAGGTGACATGGTCCATAAAGAAGGTAACACTAATCCATGAACAAAGTAACGCGCTTTGCAACATGCTATCCAAAACGAGGTAATATTGTCCATAAAAAAGTAAAACAATCTGCAAATAAAGTAACATCATCCATAAACGGTGTAACGATACCGAAAGGTGGTAATATTGTTCAAAGAACCTGTAACCTGTCCATAAATCACGTAATTTGGTCCAGAAATATTGTAACATAACCGAAATGATGTAATACGATCCACAAGTGAGGTGACATGGTCCATAAAGAAGGTAACACTAATCCATGAACAAAGTAACGCGCTTTGCAACATGCTATCCAAAACGAGGTAATATTGTCCATAAAAAAGTAAAACAATCTGCAAATAAGGTAACATCATCCATAAACGGTGTAACAATACCGAAATGTGGTAATATTGTTCAAAAAACCTGTAACTTGTCCATAAATCACGTAATTTGGTCAAGAAATATTGTAACATTACCAAAAGAAGGTAACATTGTTCAAACGTGAGGTAACTTGTCTATCAATGGAGTAATGTAATCCTAAAATATTGTAATATTACTACCGGTTACGTAGGTAACTTTACTTTTGTGATGCCACTTGTCAACATGTAAGCATGGTTCTACCAGTCCAACCATAATAACAAGTTGTACTGTAGGCTGACCCGAAAAAAGAAGGTCAGAATGAACCTTGTGATATAGTACGAGCCAGAAGATGATGATAGATTTTTGAAGTGGAGTCGTGTTTCCTCTTTTTTTAATTTTCTTCCTCGTCAATATTGAAGAAAATAGTGTTTCCCCTATATCTTTTATTTATTTATTCTGAAAATGGTTTTAATTAATTAAAACGATCTGAATCTAATGGCCCAAATGTACCTCTCAATTTTTATTTTTATTTTGCAATAATGTATCTCTCAATTTTAAACACATTTTATTTATAACAATTTTAAACACGTATTTTTTTGAGGAATTTTAAACACGGTTTTGACTGCTCTCATAATAAAAGATGTAGAAATTTTGAGCATAGAAACACAGACACTATGTCTATGGACATATATAAGATACGACTTTGACCAAGACTGATACATTACCATGCATCCTCAGGAGCCAAAAAGCTAAAGAATCTTTCAATAGCTGAACTTATGTTGAACTGGAGGATTTTGGCCATGATTTTTCGATTTGTGTAATTCCTGAAACATTCGGACACACCCCACATTTCAATAATTGGCAATGAAGTTTACCTTGTAAACAAAACAACGGCAACTGAGATCCAGAATTACTAATACGCACGACTTGGTGTACTATTTAGTGGTCGATAATCTATTACAGTTATTTGATGTGTATAATTAAGCTTTTAAAACGCAATAAGATTGTTATAATAGATTGTTGTCCACTGAATAGTAGTCTCCATCGTCCATTATAGCAGTTCTGCTCATAAATCTCCTACAAAACAAGTTAAATATATATACATTATTAATTAGTTTATATATATACAGCCCTGCTAAGGAAACTCGATCGGGTTCCTTAGAGAGACCGAAAACACGGAAACGCTCCGTGTAAAGCTTGGTCAAAATTTGGGTAAAAATCTTGGTCAAAATTCAACCGAGATTTGGTCAAAATTGGATGGAAAGTTATGAAATGCACCGTTTGAACTAAATTTCAAACTTGGGCTCCTCTTTGCGTATTTTTATGCAAATTGAAGAAATTGGAAGAGAACATCAAACCAGAGGAAATCATTGGTGGTGGGAGATCATCGAACGCAGCCACCAGTCGGCTCATGGTTCCCGTTCTGCACCCGTCGGCTACCATGCCAGAAGCCATCGGAAACGCTTGCACTACCGAAGGCTTCCTCTGCACTAGTGGCGGCGATACTCCTCTGTACCTCTGCACCAGTCGGCCGAGATATTACCAGAGGTATTTCCAAACTTTTGAAATTTAAGATTTAGGGTTTTGTTTCCCCCAATTTACCGGGTTTTTCCCCCCAATTTTGAAATCCTTTCAGATTGAAAACCCTGGTTACTCAGATTGAAAACCCTCAACTCCTACTTGCTTCGAGACCAATCAAATTAACATACTCTGTCAAACCCTAGATAGAGGGATGGAGCAAACTCTCTCTCTTTCTCTCTTCATTTTCTGTTCAAATCTAAATTTCTTCTAAGAAGAAATCTATAATCTAATATGTATCAAATTTCAGCAAGAAACCAAATTAATTATAAAAAAAAGAAGAAAAAAAAGGCAAGATTCATCCTCAATGAATAGGACCAAAAAAGAGCATGACACGACTAGAAATAAATATCTGAGAACGCTTACTTGGATCTGTGAAGAGATTTGAATTTCCTCCATCATGCTCCAAAACTTTCCCAGCTGAAAGCATTGCACAACCAATTGCGTTGGACTTGAGAATTCGGGTTCTGCACCTGGAAATGAACTAAAAGCCACTCCATGAACCTTCACAATGAATATATTTCCATGAATATCACATGGGGTAAAGTAACTCATGGACAAGTAATGTTCCAAATCCTGCTAATTATTCAATTTTTTAAACTTTCTAGCTATTAATTGAACAGAAAGGAAGAAAATAATTCAATAAATAGATACTTACATTTTTTTTATTGGTTATAGATATTATATTCATATCATTCAAAATCAATGCTTCACTGAATTCATTCAAAATCTATAAAATGGAGCAGTTTAAAAAGAAAAATTCTGGATAAAGCCATCAATTAGGAGTCAGCATATTTTTTTTAAATGCAATTTACATTTTTTTAGATCTTAATTTTTAAAAGTGAGTATGAGAGATTTCTCCTACAAAATGCGAATATAAAGAAGCACTACCCCTTACCACTTCAAACAATTGTTTTTGCCAAGACTCAAAACTGGCTGTGCTTCCATTCCTGCATCAGTTTCTTCACAAACAACAGATGGAGCAATTTACATTTATTTAGATCTTAATTTTTAAATGTTAGAGTATGAGAGAATTTCTCCTATAAAATGTGAATATAAAGAAGCATTACCCCTTACCACTTCAAAAAATTGTGTTGTAGAGTCTCAAAAACTTGCTGCGCCTCTTTTCATGCATTTGTTTCTTCAAAAACAACCAACGAGGGAATCCAACAACCATGCACTGATTTACAGCTAGTTGTGATTTGTTCAGCAACCTATTCTTAAAGGTTTCAGCTCATTTGTACGGCAGCTAAAATCACATAGAAAATGACAAGAGTTAAGAATCCATGTTCTGCACCTTGTTCTTCTCCCATACCACGAATAAGAGATCCAATGGCCCTTGCTACAACTGAACGAGCTTCTGGAATTGGATCCACAAGAACATGTTCTTGTGAATAGACAAAGTGAGAAGAGGCTACAATTGAAAAGCAAAAGGCATAATTCTAATTAAATGGTACCTTTTTTACTTCAGGAAGAAGCAATCCTATATAAGGAACCATATCCTTTGGTTCTGTAACTAATAAACACATATTCCCAACTATTTGAGTTGCTTTTTTTTTAGTTTCAGCGCTCCTTTGCCTCAGCCCTCTATGCACTATCGGTACCAATAGTGCAAGTGAAGGAGCATCAATTGAATTAATAAAAGTTGTCTATAAACAACCCAAATTTCATTTCAGTCAACGAACAAGGTAAATGAACCTCTTAGAAACATAATAAAAAAGAGGTTTGAGTCCATAAACATTACTTGCAGCAGAATATCAAGGGAATATTTGGTATAGTCATTGGGATCTGTAAGACCCATGAGAAGAGTGGGGACAAGGGAAGATATTTCTGGATTCTGTATTACACTCCCAACCTAAGAAAACAGAAGAAAATATTACAACAATTACAGAACTAGCCAACAAATAAATCAAATAAATTGTATAAGTTCAAAATAAAATAACCTGTTGAAGTGCTGTTTGCCCTGCTGACTGGACTTTAGGATGGGTATATGTTAAAACCTGCAAATTACATAATCTACTTCTAAGGAAAATGGAAGATTAAAATAAAAATGAACAAAAATGATACAATGATGTAATAGATTCATGTCCATATATAGAGACCACGGTCAGTTTCGGTACAATCCTTGGGAGACACTGAGACAACTGCTCAGGAGCACAGTAGGCCATGGCACCAAGCAGTTGGACACTACTTTGCTTTGTTCGCCAAGCTTTATCTTCAAGACCCTGTCCAAATAATGCATTCATAAAGTTTGTTTATCACTACAGGATTGAAACAGCTTATACACAAAGACTCGTACAAAAATACATCAATCCACTTGAACAAAAGACAAGCTGGAAACATTAATAAATGGAGGCAAAAAAACTAAGACCGTTTTAGTGATATGAAGCAGTTTAGAAACAAAAAAAGCATAGTAGTCAGATGGACTAGATTATAGAAGACATGTGAAAATTTGCAACTAAGCTTTTGAACTCGTTTTCAAGTGGAACTTTTAATAACTTGCATATTTGAATTAGTTATAGGACATGTATTATTTTCTCAAACAAAACAAGGAAACCAAGAATAGATCAATGGATAAAGAACAAAGCAAACCTTTAAAAGAGACGGAAGAACCAGCTTGACCCCCTGAGCAGTAAGTTGAGACATCGTTGCACGAGCATCACCCTTAGCAGCTTCACGAATTGCAACAACTTGATCAGAGAATGAAACCAATAGCAGCGGTAACATATGAATTACATACCTGCATAAAACAATTGAAAAAGACAGACATCAAATATTTATTAAAAACCCACATCATGGTGATGCATAATGAAAACAGAAATTTCACTTAAGCTTGTGCCTTTCTCAGGTTCTCTTTAGTCACTCTTCCTTTATTTTCTATTAAAATCTAAATTTCTTAAAAGAAAAAATATATAATCGTTCATATATCAAATTTCAGCAAAGAACCAAATTAATTAAACAAAAGAAGAAGGTAAGAGTAATCCCCAGAGAATAGGATCAAAAAATGAGCATGACAATTATTGGAAAGCTTACAAAGTGCTGCAGAGTTTCAGCATTTTAGACACAAATAAAGAGGTCATTTCAGTGAAGAAAGCATCCGAAACAGTAGGAGAATGATTATAAACAACCCACCTCTGTTTTCTGCTACACAAAGCGAGGAGTAGATGGCGGCGGTCTTTCAGCGATCCAGTGGCGATATCGGCTCCTCGGCGCACCAATGCTTCCTCTGTTTCACTGGAGAGTTTGGGTTCGGCTGGCCGGGGCAGTGGGTGATTGTGGAGAATGCGGCCATTGTTCGCAAGAGACACCAAAGGCCACACCAGACATTTTGAGATGAAGGGCACAAATTAGAATTGGCCAAAACGGTGCCGTTTTGGTCAATTTTTTTATTACTCTAATTTTTTTTAATGGAAATATATATATATATATATTGTCATGAAATTTTTTTTGTGACTTTGGAAATTTCATCAGTTGACCAGTCAAACTCAGAATATTTAGTCACAATGACCAAAATTTTGTAACAGTAGGTTTTCAACTTTTGGAGGGAAAATTTCCCTCCGAAAAATTGACCCATTAGTTACGTAAACATGTTACAATTTCAAATTTTGTAACTGAAAATAACAAATTCTTAAACAGTCACGCAAATTTTTTTTTGTAACTGAAGGGGTATCTTCTATCATATAATTTACTTTGTAGCTTCAAATTTCATTGCTGTAGGCCAAATTTCTTGTAGTGAAAATTAAGGATTTCTTAGTTCTCCACAATTACATGAAAGTGGACCTTAGGCTAGTTCTCAGGGATTTCTAAGAACCTAATTGAACTAATAATTGAAGCTAATTTCACTTAATTATAGTCCAATTTAAATCTTCAATCTGAATCCAATAAAATTGATTGATAAAAAATCAATCCTTGATATTTTATGCACAAAAAATCATATTTTAACACATTAAAAAACTAAAATCATATGAAGACCAGTCTCAAATACTTCATCAAGAGAACTTTAATTTTTTTTTCAAAAAAAAAAGTATAAATGCCTAACCACCTAAAATTAAATGAGGTTTATAAGTCACTAATCATTCCTAAACAATATATGGACTTGAGCTTCTGAACAGATTGAGATGACATACATTGACTGGGTTTTATTATAAAAATTGAAAACATACAAATGCTCATGTTCTATTTCTTGGTTACCTTGTTGTGGTATAATTTTGATCAACTCACAAGTGCACGAATCAACAAGTAATAAAGTGGATTTCTTAGAGAAAACCTGTATCGATCACACGAGGAATAATGTCTCTAGTATTGAATTTAAAGCAATTGTCAATTAAACTAATAAAAGTAAAAAGAATGCTATTGATTGTTTAAGTAACAAAGCATTAATTAAAAGAAGGCAATATTAAAATTGAGAGCAAGGCAGCAAGCTAGTATTTCAAAGTTTTGATGAAATAAGGATTATGACTTCACCACTATTACTCCTATTTAGCCTTAATGCAATATAGATTCATAGGTTAACCCCCCTTTAACCACAAGTGACTAGAAGTTGATTTCTCAATGCATTCTAATCGAGCAAGCATAAGGTATTTAATTATCTCTAATCTAAATACTGAAATTTAAGCCCTAAAACATGCAAACCTAATAAGATCTTGTTAAAGTTGTTACTAAGGCATGCAATATTTCTATAACCATGTATTTCATTGCCCATCCATATTTATATCCCTTATTTCTAAGCCAATATAATACTTTATCTATCCACCTTTTCATGGAAGCATTAAGAACTACAATGAAATATTAACCTTAAACATGAATCAAACTCAAATATGCATTAAACACTAAATAGTCATAATAGGGCTACATCATAATCCTCATAGAAAATTTAGTTACACATTATCTCTATAAATATCCATAAAATAATTAAGAGACAACATAGATTAAATAAGAAAGAGAATAAGAGTAAAGAATCAAATCCAAAGTTGATGGCTCCTGGATTTTAATCCTCAATCTTCTCCTTTTGGCTTCTCCAAACTATGATCCAAAATCACAAGGTTGATTCCTCCAAGGTGCTGGCCGAATTTCTCCTCCTTGATCTTGGCTTTGTGTAGCATAACTTCTCTATGTGAGAATCCTTAAAGACTAAATAAAAGCCTAGAAAACACTAATGTTGCCGTGGGAATGAGGAAGAGAGGTGCAGCCGTGAGGGCTGTGAGAATGGTGCAGTCGTGTGGGCTATGAGATGTTAGTGGTTGTGAATGTGTTATGTTACATGGTATTTATAGGAGAAGTTTATGAGAGGTTTAACCATAGAGTCCCCCTAAAACCTAGAAAATATAGGAAATAACATGTATACATAATCTCAAACTCCCATAATTCCCCTATATGGCCGGCCACCTCAAGGACAAAATGGTATTTTGTGTCTCATGTTCACACTAGGATTTAGGAAACATTTTATATCTCTTTAGAAATCAAATTTATCTCTAACTCTAATTCCTTTTATTGTAAATATTATTCCAATTAATATAATTAGAATAATTTGACCTCCCATGTGGCATATGATGTGGCAAAATTCGTACACATGGCTGGAGTGTGATAACATGGCAGTCCAATCATAAATGTCATCCTAGTAAGCAAAGATAGTTTCCTTTTATATCACCAGTGTCCGTTAGCATATTCCAAGCACACTTTGGATGATCAAATAAACTCTGAATTCACTGATTCTGATTGTAAAATTCAGGTATGTGTCTTATCTTTCCAGGAATATTTGTTTTCATAATATGGACATCGGAAAGACACTCAAATTCCAATTTTCCTGAGATAGTGTAAATCTTTCTCAACAGTTGAAAATATTGAAGTTGCAAATCAAACTGGTATTGATTTGCCAACTCAATTGCAATGAAACCTTACAAAATTGAAGCCTAGTGAATCAGGAATCATTTGTAACTAGAATCGGACAAAACCTCAAAGTGTAACTCCAGATATGATTTTCTCAGTAAAGGTTGTACAGAAATACAGTAATTCCTGCTTTCGTCTTTCTTATACTGAAAATAGAAAAATACAATAATTCAGTACTTTTCATTAACAATTAATTATAAACTAGCTAAAATTCAATATAAAAAGTGGCATAAAAACATTAACATTGTATGCCTATCAGTAATATAAAGTATAGAGAGAGAAAGAAAGATAAAGAGAGAAATTAGGCCCTTTCAAAAAACAATTTCTTGCGACAATGCCCTTTGAACTATTGTGATTTTATATTTTTCCCTATGTACTGTTAAAGTTGCAATGATGCCCTTTGGACTAACACTGTTAATTTCATCAAATAGAGTATGTTAAATGTCACATGCTCATCATGTAACATTTTTATTTTTATTTTTTTTGTAACCCAAAATCATCAGAGAAATTAAAAAAGGAAAAAAGATGCCTCTTCCCTCCTCTTCCATTGCCTCTATGTTTTTTTTTCACAACCCATTCTCAGTTTTTTTTTTTTTTTGTATACCCATTCCTTGATAAACCATAAACCAGTTTGTTTCTTGATGGTTTTCTCTCTTTCTCATTATCTAATTTCCCCTTTCTTCAACACGGCAACCCTTTCTTCATTTCTCTCATATAAGATAGTTTGTTTCCCTTTGCTTGGGATTTTTCTCCAATAGAAAAAAGAAGGAAAATCACCAGCACTGCCCACCCCTAATAAAAAAAATTATATGCATGGAGTTACAATTTCAATGTCAAATAGTCAATTTTTGTCTTGATTTGAATAATCACTAGGAACTCATCTCTAATGTTTTTTTCCTTTTGCTTAAAAAAAATTCATTTTTTTTCTTTTGTGTCCTTTTTACTATTTATCAGTATATGTTATCAGGTTTGGTTCCTTTCAAGCTTCAGATGCTTAACTCCTTCTATCCTTTTCTATCTTTCTTTTTTCGTTATGTTGAAAACCCCATTTCACATATCACTTTGCTTTTTTCCCTTTTGAAGTGTATTTTTTTTGTCTAAAAAATTAAAAAAAGCAAAAAACATGAAGTTGAAACAAGGGTTTCAGTGCTTAAGAAATAGGAAATTAGAGAGTGTGTGTGTGTGTTTGTGTGCGATAGAGAGAGAGAGAGAGAGAGAGAGAATTTTAAAATCAAATGTTTGAACTTCAGAGTATATAAAATTCTAAAATCTAAAATTTACAAATGTAAATCCAAAATCTCCATCCAATCTAATCCACCAACCATTATCAGATTGGATAGTTTGGTTTTGAGCCGATGAACACCCCATTACAATTCACCACCCATTGTTGGCCATGTTCATGTGGGAGCTACATGCACGGTTGTAGTAGGCCAATCTAGAAGCTTTCCCACCTCTTGTCCAAAAGACTATTCCCGCCTAATAGTGGCTTTGGTACCATTTGTAATAGCCTACTAGCCTATTGGGCCTCTACCAAGAGCACTAGCCAAGTTGTGTTTGGGGTCCTAACTCGTAAGTCCACCTTTATATACCACATTAGGATATAGTCAATGACCAATACTGGACTTTAATCTTGGTACTTTGGATTATCCTCCTAAATTTGGAGTTCTACAATTCACCACCCTTTTCTCAACCACGTTTTCTTGAGATGCACATGCACGTTTGTGGTCGGTTAGTCTATAAGCTTACCCACCCGCTTGGCTTATAAGATGATTTTGGCCTAATAATACCTTTGATACCATTTGTAATAGCTTACTAGCCTATTGGACATCTCTTAAAAGTAACTTGGCTAGCACCTTTAGAAGAGGCCCAATAAAGTAGTAGGCAGTTACATGTTTACCGTGAACACCAAATAGTATTTTTTGTAAAAATTGTTATGTTTAAGCTAAATCGAAGCTTGTGTCGTGTTAAATGATGAACTAGTGTTGTTATCGAAGCCTTTAGTCTTGATTTATTTATTTTGGAAACCCTTGAAAATTGAAGTTTTTGGTATGAAAATAATCAGTCTGAAGCTTTCTTTGATCTTAGTGATTCATAAGGTTTTGGACCAAGATTGTCCTATGGATTTGTAGAGGGTGAATAGTCAATGTAAATGGGACCCGCTCCATCAAAAAAGGTGGTTGGAATGTGATAGTTCAGCCAGTCTGAAACAGGGTGCGTGTTCCGTTTCAATTTAAACGGATCAACTCACAGACCCAGCTGAAGGTTGAAGCTGGTTTGTATGGCGTGTCATTTGGTACGCTGATGCTAGCATGATGATGTCATAATTTTGAAAAAAAAAATATAAAAAAAACCATTTTGAATGTGTGTATATATATATATATGTATGTGTGTCTATATTTATTAAATGTGAGATTTTTATGTACAATAATATATATACATATACTATTATTGTTTGGGATCTTTACTGCATATCTACTGTGTGATATATATTATATTTAAATTTTGAATTATAAAAAAGAAAAAAATAGGCCTATATAAATTACAAATTTTAGGTTTTTTTTTTTGTTTTTTTTTCTGCATATAATGTAACATTTGGTTACTCTCTATAAATTTTCAAAATGTGGAATTTTAGAAAATTAGCTTTTTATTATGTTTGGATATAAATATGATTTTGAAACTTTAATTTGTTAGGAAAGTGGATTTTTAAAAGGTTTTCGAGATGTTGATTTATTTGAGATTTTTCTATTTGATTATTTATTGATCAAATAATCTCTTGTGCTCAAATTTGGGTGAATTTGGTCACTTTGCTCGTGTGTTAGTTGATTTGGATTTAGCCAATCATCTTCCAAAAAATATTGTGTTGAACAGGGATGGCTCTTGCATTTTTATTTCTCTATTCTATGACAATGTCTCTACTTTTTGCTCGTCTTGCCATTATGTTGGCCATGATTTATCTAAGCATCAATTATTGGACAAAATTTTTGAGAAACAAACAATTCCTAAGCCCATTGGGAAACGGTCTAGTCAACCCGTTTCTACTCCTAAGAATGATGGCTCTGGCAAGATCTCAACTAATCGTACAGAAGATGCGACAGTGGAGCCCACTTAGGAAGGTTCTTCTGGTTTGAGGGAGGTTACTGTTAAGGACACTGTTGTGAAGCATGTTAATGAAGAAGCTAGTTCAGCTTCTGGTGATTCTATGCCCAGTTTAGAATATGCTTCTCATCTGGGCTTGGGTTTGAGACATAATGGTAGTTCTGAGATTCATCAAAATGTGGACACTGCTTTGGTTCCATGTACTGGTGACTCGGCGGTATTGTTATCTTTTGTCCAAGATACTGTTGCTCTCTAGTTCCTTTTGAGGAGTGTACTGATGTCGATGATGGGCCTTGGACTTTGGCGTCTTCTAAAAGAAGTTGGGTGAGGGAATCTTTCGAAAGCTCCAAGCAGTCCCAAAAACACGAGAAATAGACCTATCACTAGTGTTTCCCTAAAATAATGTCTTTGTCTATTGCTTTTGACGTTTTTTGTTTTTGTTTTAGTCTTTGTTTCCTCCTTATTTTGTTAGACTTTCTTTTTTATTTTTATAAAATTTGTCTGCATTGGGGGTGGTTTCCATCCTTCTCTTGGTTACCAATTCTGATAAAATAATCTCTTGTTTGATTTTGATGATGGTTTTGAATTATTTCATGGACAATGGATTGGAGATGATGGTCTGAGACTTTATTTATGAGCGTACCATATAGTACTGATGAATACTGATTATTATTGAGATATGCACCTTTGATATGCCATCCTTTCCTATGCTCATGTGACAAGAGAAAGATGATGATGTCACAAAGCTAAAAAGAGAGGATGAGGTTTCTGCTACAAAGCTTTGGGTTGCTGAAGCGTTATAATGAGATGACATCCCCTTTCTCATGCCTTATGATGACGTCAAGAAAATGAAGATCTGTAACGCTCCGTATATTTGTTTACCAAAATTTTTCAAATTTTACCTGGTTGACCATGTACGGATCCAAGTTTGACTTTTTATGTAAACAAGTTTTGACTTTGACCATAGCTATAGTGGTAGAGCCCTTCAATTGAAAATTATACACTGGCTTTTTGCAGTTACATATTTGAAGATATCGTCAAGCAAAGTTTTAAATCATTTTTCAAATCAGTTAGAAGTCTACCAACTAGAAAAAAACTTATCAAACTTGTATTTGTATTTTATTTTAAATTTATATAATATTATTAATTTATATATTTTTTTATTAAATTATTACTTTTAAGGATTCTACGCATGGACGACTCTTTTAGGGTTTGGCAAAAAAATTGAGGTTCCAATCTGATTTTGGTTTTTTCTGGTGGATTTGCATTACAGAATAGCATTGCTTGTCAACTTGTTCTAAGAAACTTGTCAAATTGTTTTAGAAACTAAGCTTAAGGCTTCCTATGTTATTTTTGAATCACACGATTTCAATTGTAGGGGCAAAAGAGCATTCACAAGATGGCTTATCAATAATGGTGATTTCAACAACAGTCTCAGTGAAGCAGTTTTTTCAGTAGCTTAATGCAAAGATTAGAAAATCTTATGTAATAAAAGTATGAAATGCAGCATTCTGTTTGCTTCTCACACAACCAAAACATCCATGATAGGAGATACAATTTCTATACAATATAATGAACATGCATAAATAAAATATTTAAGTCATTGTCGGCATTCTTTGATTGCTAGACTTGTGCTTGCTAAGAGTGAAGCTCCTTGTAATTGATTTCATTAGGCAAAGGATTCCTTCGAGTATTATTGTACTTGAATAGGATAAGAACTATATATGGGCAAAGGTTTCAATTTCTTTGAAACTGAGGACCTTTTGTTTACAAGCTTGGACTCCGTATTTCAACCCTGAGACACAAAAGTGTATTACTACACAAATTTGGGTACGTTTTTACTTGAATTGGGTTTTCTGGCACCCTCATATTCTGACTAATTTATCACATACATTGAAGTTCCATTTAAATTCGACCAGAACACAACATCGAGTGAATTTGGCCATTTGCAAGGCTCTTAATTGACATAGACTTAGATGCATAATTGTCAGAATCAATTATTTTGAATAAGGAAGGAGGTGTGGTTACTGTTTATCATTTTCATGAAAATAATTCTGATTGTTTCTCCTCTTATAGCAGCATAGGTCATGCCACAATGAGTTGCAAGTGATTGGAAATATGGAACATAAACATGAAAAGCAGAAACAATTATATGTGGTCAAAGAGACGAGGCATCAAAAAAACATGTCATGGGATACTTCTCAATTGCAGCAGGCTTGAAAGTAAAAGTTCTCAACTGTAGAAACTGCGTCCAACAATCCGTTTGACATCTTGGCAGAGGACAATGTAACGAATTAGGATTACATTGAAGATCAAAATATTCAACAAGAACCTAATGAACAAATACAAAGTATGGAAGAATTTAATGTCTCACCTATTGAAAAATTGAAGAAATCCTAGGCTACTGAGGTGAAGTTTGAAAAGAGAGAAAATTTGTAGCTACTTCTAACAAAGGAAAAAATGCAGAAGTTGAGGTCAATTTAGCCATAGTGCCTTATGAGGGCCATCTAAGGTCATTCCTTTTGGTTTTTGCTTGTTTCTTTTTCTAATAATGACAGCGATATCGTGTCTACTGTATGGATATCGGTGATAAATCTAAGGTCCATGTTTATCCTTTTTATGCAATGGAGGAGCAACAATTATTAGTAATGCTATCTCTTTCTAGTAACAGTCAACAACACTTTGCAAATTCCATCTATGCAAGTGTACTTTACAGATAGCAATGGTATTGTGAAGCTATTTCATTAATTTGAGAGATTCAATTACTGAAGCGTGGATGATCATTAATGAATTCAATGCAATTTTGGGCATGCATGAAAAAACTGGTCCTTCTCCATTGAAGATTTCACGCAAAGAATTTTGGTTTGCTATTGAGGACTATAATTTTCTTCCTATTGACACGAATGGTACTTTCTATACTTGGGATAGGAGGGCAAATTATATAGAGCTTTCTATAATAAGGATGGGTCGGATTACTAAGATACAAGTGATTGTCTTTTTTTTTTTTTTGTCTTGACACCATTCTAATCATAACTCTTTGCTTTATGATTGGAGTAGAAAGATAGCACAAAATGACCCAGACCTTTTTGCTTTTTTTCTATGTTGACAGCGCATAAGGATTTTTATCCACTATTAACAAAGCTTGGTCCATGCACATTGTCCAAAATCCAATGAGATAGATAATGCATATATTGAAACACATCAAGAGTCTTTAAATATTTGTAATAAAAAAGTTTTCGAGAAGGTGGACTCACAGGTTCAAGAGGCTCAACTAAAGCTTCAATAGGTTCAAAAGAAAATGACACATGTTGGGTTTACTGAGGATATTTTTAATAAATAAATGGGGGCTCATCATGCTTTGGATATGGAGCTTAAGAGAGAATAAATGAATCTTAATGGAAAAATGCCATCTTAAGTGGCTTCAAATTGGGGATAAAAACACTGCTTACTTCCATAGGGTTTTGCACTCACGTAAGATGAGTAATCCTTTAAATGCTTTGATGATTAATGGTAATTTAACTTATGACAGGAAAGAGATTCGAGAACATGTAACTCGCTATTTTCACGAGCTATTTTTTTTATTATGGGGGTGGTGACATTGATTTTAATATGATATGTGGCACAACTCCACGTGCATTTACTAATGAAGAAAATTTGCAATTATGTGCCATTCTTTTGGATGAAGAAATAAGAGATATTGTTTTTGAATTGGATGGGAGTAATGCTCTCGGGCTTGATGGGTTTTCAAAGTCTATTTTTTCAACATTCTTGGGAGGAGATTGGAAAGGATGGTATTGCAGTGTTGAAGTTTTTCATTCAAAATGGTTATATTAATTTTATGAATTTTTTTTTTTTGCCAAAGTTTCGATGATGCTTTAACCGTTGATAAATTATGTCCGACTATGTTGAGTAATTTTTTGTTCAAAATTATTACAAAAATTTTAGCCAATCAGCTAGCTATACTGTAAATTGTGTGGTTTTATTAGCGGTCGCAATATTCGAGATTGTATTCACTGCTTTTGATTACGTTAATTTTTTGCATAAAAAGTGGTTTGGTGGCAATACTACAATGAAAATTGACATTTGTATTATGTTTTGTAAATTATGATGGTCATTTCTCAGCATAGTTTTAGAAGCTTTCAGCTTTTCTGCAAAATTATATAGCAGGATTTACAACATTCTCTCCACAGCTAATATGCCATTCTTTTTAATGGATTTCCTTATGGCTATTTCTTTTATTCCACGAGGGTTCGGCAGGGAGATCCTTTATATCCTACTTTATTTGGTACTGCTGATTATTTTTGTTTTTTTTGCATATTTATTTTGTCTAAGTAACAACTTAGAAGTTTTATCCGATTTCTACAACATGGATAATTTTGGCACCTTATCATTTTTTTATATGCCAACGATATTCTTTTGTTTTGTAGGTGGAATAAGTCCAATATTTAGAAAGTCATGGACAATTTTCAACTTTAAGGTAGCCTTACTAACCAGCATGTCAACTGGGATAAATCATATGTTTATTCTGGTTATATTATTCTGGTGGCTAGGCAATATAAGTTAGTCCAGGAGGTGAGCATGAGGCATGGTTCTCTCCCTTTTGTTTACTTAGGTGTTATTTTATTTAAAAGCCTAGAACTAGACACTTACGTCCTCTTACTAATAAAATTTTGTAATATTTTGATGTTTGAAATGGCAGACTGTTTTCCTATGTGGGTAGGGTGTTTTATCAATTTGGTTATTACTTCATCATTATTCACTCATTCATGGTTTATAAATGGCCCATGAGTTACTGGCATATATTCATAAAGCTATGAGTAATTTTCTTTGTACCAGTTGTATCAATAATTTTGTAGGAATTTTCTATGGCCTGGAAAGTTTTCAGTTCCCCTCTGACGCTGGGTAGATTGGGTGTAAAAATTTTAAAAATATTTCAATGATGCTCTTTTAAGTAAGTTGTCATGGAATATTTTAACTGATGTTTCTTTTGTGTTTATATTCCTGAGAGCTTGGTTTAAAGGAATATTTAATAATAGATTTTATCTATCTTCATCTATTTGGTCTTCCTTTTGTAGCTTTCAATATTGTTAGAATTTAATCCTGATTTAATATGTTTTAATTACTGTTATTATTACTATTAATTGTTACTGTTACAGATTAATGTTTTCATCTTTAAGTGAAACGGTGTGTCTTGCTGAAGTCGGTTGGTTTCTGAGTCTTCTGCGATGCTTCCACATGGTCGTTTATGAGCCTTCAGATCTGAGTGATACTGTTTGATGTATATTGTGTTTCTCTCTTGTAGCCGAATTAACACGATTCATATTAGGGTTTTCTAGAGAGAGGTTAGAGAGAGAGGCTTTGGTTTTTCCTGTGTTGTCTGTTCATCTTCTTCTTCTTCTTTTGTGTGGCTGTAAACATTTGAGTGAGAGAGAGAGATTTACTGAGTGTAAATCATTCTAAGTGTTTGTTAGTTGAAGGTTGTGTAACTGTGTGTGGTTCTACTGTGTGTAGAACGTGTGTAGATTGTAATACAAGAACTTCTCCGAGATTATAGCATAAGCTCCATTACAGGAGCACCGTGGATGTAGACAGAGTTTTACTCTGTTGAACCACGTAAAAATTCTCTGTGTCTGGTATTTTCTTTCTGTTTATATTTTCTTGTTCAAAGTTATTTTATGTTTATGCTATTTTTCTTTAACATTTGGTATCTGAGCTTTGTTCTTAAGATTTCTTGTTTGTACGTTCTTGTGTTTCTTTGTGAAGGATTTTTACTTTTAATCTGAGAAGGCTCTGCAGTGGAAACACTGTAGGTCTGTAAAGATTAACGGCTTAAATCTTTCTTGTTTGTTGAAAATATTCTTTGTATTTTTCTCTTGGCCGTGTCCTCGTCTCTTGGAGTCTACTTTTCAGATCATCGTCTATTTTGTGCTGAATAATTTGTTTATTCTGTTTTTCCATGTACTGTGTGTTGAATATTTTTTGTTTACACTGTTTCTAATTACTATGTAGTGAATATTTTGGTTATTTTTGTTTTTACTTACTGTGAGTTGAATATCTTCTTTATCTGTGGATACCTTTTTTCTGCGTGTGATATAATCTGTACAATCTGTTTTCCTATTCTTTATAATTTTTGTTAAATATTATCATGTCTGCCAAAGTGGAGGTAGAGGTTTTTAATGGTAAGGGAGATTTTCTTCAGTGGAGAAGAAAAATGAAAGTTGTTCTAGTGCAAATGAAAGTTGCTAAAGCAATTGATGGCTCTTACATCTCTGGGACAGAGGACACTAAAAAGGTAGAAATGGATGAAATTGCATTTAGCACAATCATTCTGCATTTATCTGATAATGTGCTTCTGAAAGTTAATGAGGTAAAATCTACTACTGAACTCTGGACTAAACTTGAGTCTTTGTTTCTTACTAAGTCTTTGCCTGATCGTATCCGCCTGTTAGAAAAGTTTTTTAGTTTTAAAATGGATGCTAGTAAAGATCTTGAATTTAATCTTGATGCATATAACTGTTTGATGCTTAGTCTTACTGATTGTGGTGAAAAATTCTCTGAGGAACACTATTCTGTTCTATTGATTAATTCTCTGTCTGATTCGTTTAGAGATGTGAAAAATATAATAAAATATGGGAGAGACACTCTCACTCTTGAATCTGTTTCTAATGCTTTGAGGTCACAAGAATTGGAATTTAAAAATGAAGTAAAAAATGAGAATTTGTTTGTAAGAGGAAGACCTTCCATTAAACACAACAGTTTTAATAATAGGAACAGATCAAATTCTAGAAGTAATACTAAGCACAAATCTGTAAACAGTTTTAATAATCAAAATAATAGGAAGTTTAATAACAGTAGTCGTCTCTGTTATTATTGTAAGAAAATAGGCCACTTAATCAAAAATTGATACAAGAAAAAGAGGGATGAAAATGAAAAAGGACAAAATGTGAATAATAACAATAGTAACACTGGTGAGCTGTCTACTGTTTCATCTGATTCTACTCTGTGTGAAGTTTTAATGGTCTCTTCTGTTCCTACTGATTTTGAATGGGTGCTTGATTCTGGTTGTTCTTTTCATGTGTCCTGATGTAAATTCCTCTTATGATTACTGTGAATTAACTACTGGAAAAGTTATGCTAGGAAATAATGATTCATGTGATATAGCTGGCATTGGTAGTATTAAACTTAGATTGCATGATGGATCGGTTAGATCTCTGATTAATGTAAGACATGTGCCTAATCTAAAGAGAAACCTTATTTCTATTGGCATGCTTGATGAATGTGGTTATATGTGTAAGACTGAAAATGGAAAAATGAAGATAAATAAAGGTTCATTAACTGTCATGAAAGGAATTAAGAGAAATGGACTATATATATTGCTTGGTAATACCTGTGATGATTATCTTAATTCTACTGTGAATGATTATGTTGATAATACTGTTTTATGGCATCAAAGATTGGGTTATATGAGTGAAAAAGGTCTGTATTATCTAAATAGAATGAATGTGTTTGGTAAGGATAAGATTAGTAAGCTGGATTTCTGTGAAACTGTGTGTTAGGAAAACAGCATAGACTAAGTTTCAATGTTAGTACAAATAGGGCAAAATCTGTGCTTGAATATATTCATGTTGATCTATGGGGACCCTCACGGATTCAAACTCATTCTGGAAAGTACTATTTTATGTCCATTGTTGATGACTGTTCTAGAAAGGTCTGGATTAGTCTTCTTAGAACTAAAAATGATGCTTTTTCTAAGTTTAGCGAGTGGAAAACCTTAGTTGAAAACCAAGTAGGAACTTCTGTTAAGGTTTTAGGACTGATAATGGTCTTGAATTCTGTAATAGGGAGTTTGATGATTACTGCACCAATAGTGGTATTTTAAGACATAGGACAGTTAGAGACACTCCTCAACAGAATGGAGTGGCAGAAAGGATGAACAGAACCTTGTTAGATAAGGTTAGATGTATGTTAATTTTCTCTGGTTTACCTTCTTTGTTTTGGGGAGAAGCCATTATGACGGCTGCATATCTAGTAAATAGGTCACCCTCCTTTGCCCTAGAGTTTAATACACCTGAGTTTGTATGGTCTAGAAAGGTTCCAGACTATAGCAACCTAAAGGTGTTTGGCTGTGCAACTTATGCACACCAAACAGTAGGCAAGCTAGAACCTAGAAGCCTAAAGTGTGTCTTCCTAGGTTACCCTCAGTTGTAGTGTTCTTTAGGTTTTAGAGATACCTTAGTGTTAAACCACTCCTAAATATTTCCTATAAATAGATTGTTACCTTGAGAGCAAAAATCATTCTTTACACAATTCATCATAGCCCTCACGGCTACAGCATTCTTTTCCCTTCTCCAGCCGCATCTTTCCGTTTCCTTTCCTTCCCATTCTCGCAGCAACACAGGTTTTTAGTTAGATTTTATATTCAGTTTTAAAGAGAGATTTTTCATAGTAAAGTTGTGCTACACAAAGAGAAGTCCAAGGAGAATTCAGCCAGCCTTTGGAGTAGTCACCTTGAGTCTTTGATCATAGTTTAAAGAAGCCAAGAAGAGAAGATTGAAGAACAAAGTCCAGCAGCCATCAATTTTGGATTTGATCTCTTTACTCTTTATTTTCTTGCTATTTAATCTATGTTATTTCTTTATTATTTGATGAATAATTTAGAAATCATGTGTAACTAATATTTCTATGAGGATTATGATGTAACCCTTTTATGACTATTTAGTTTCTAATGCATATTTTAGTTTGATTCAAGTTTAAGGTTAATATTTCATTGTATTTCTTAATGCTTCCATGAAAATGTGGATTGATTAAGTATTTATATTGGCTTAGAAATAAGGAGTACAGATATGGATGGGCAATGAAATACATGTTTATAGAAATATTGCATGCCTTAGTGACAACTTTAACATGATTTATTGGGTTTGCATGTCTTAGGGCTTAAATTAAATACGTTGTGCTTGCTAGATTAGAATGCATTGAGAAATCAACTTCTAGTCATATGTGGTTAAAGGGGGGTTAACTTATGAATCTATAATGCATTAGAGCTAAATAGGAGTATTAGTGGTGAAATCATAATCCTTGTTTCTTAAAATCTATGAAATCTTACTTGCTGCCTTGTTCTTGTTTTTAATATTTCTTTGCTTTTAAATTCATGCTTGGATACACACAACAATCAAACAAACTCTCTTTTAATTTTCAAAGTTTAATTTACAATTTATTTAATTTCAATAACTAGAGACATTATTCCTCGTGGGATCGATATCGGAATTCTCTTAGAACTCCACTTTATTACTTGTTGATTCGTGCACTTGCGAGTTGATCTAAAATATACCACAACAAGTTTTTGGCGGCGTTGCCGGGGAATAATTATTTCTAGTTTTGAATTTGAATTTGAATTTATTGTTAATTAAATTTCTGTTTTTAGTTTAATCTTTTGTTTTTGTTTTTATGTGTAGGATCGGTTTTAACCATCAAAGAACAAACAATTGGAGAGCTTTCTTGGATCCAAAGCAATCCAGTTCAAGTTTGAAGAAGGAGAAAATAGAAGTAGATAATTTTTAATTTTTGTGCTTGTTTTAGGGTTTGCGGTTTGATAAAAGAAAAAAAAATTATATTTTGTTGCTGTTTTGATTTGGTTTAAGGTTTATAACCTACTGTTTTTAATTTTTGCTTAGTTTACTGTTTGTTTAATCTTTTATTTTAAAAAATATAAAAAAAAATTCTGAAAACCGGATTTAAAAAAAAAAAAAAAACTATACTTTTGCTTGCTGTTTTGATTTGTTTCAGTTTTTTTTGGTTTAATTTACTGAGTTGTGAGTTTATTTAGTTGTTATTTAATTAATCTTCTATTTTGTTAAAAAGAAAAATTGAAAGTTCAAAAACAAAAAAATACTGCACTTTTTGTTTCTGTTTTTAATTTGATTTGCTTGCTGCTTTTGGTTTTATTTTGCTTTAGCTTTGTGTTTACTTTGAGTATAATCTGATTTGCATCTAGCTTTAATTCTTTTGAGTTATTTAGCTTGCTTCAATTCAGTTTTTATTATTAATTTTATGTTACTGTTTTTTCTGTTTTGTTAATTTAATTTTCTGTTTTTCATTTGTTTTTGCTTAATTTGGTTTATGAGTTTGCCAACTCATAGTTAACTTTGAAAAAAAAATTGAGAACGATAAAGTCTCAGAATTAACAGTATATTATGCAATTTCAAGATTATGGGTATCAATCTTATTGGAATGAATTTGGAAATTGTGGATTCCAAGCTATTATATGCGAATTATGTGGAGTCCATTCAAGTTTTGAGTGTCCAGCGAGAAATTCTTTTTACCATGAACATTCATATGAGAATTTCTCATGGCAAAACAACTTTCCTCCCAACTCATACGACTCTGAATGGTACAATCAACCAGAATATGCCTAGCTTGATCCTTCAAACCTTCTACAACAACATAGAAAGTCACCATCAAAAGAAGCTGGGGAGAGAATTCAAGAGTCTTGTGCTAAATTCAATGCATAATTTGTTGAATTCCGTCATGAGCTATCTGCTATGTTTAAAAACATTGCAAATTCCATAGAGCAACTAGAGGTAGCAGTTTCACAAAGGACTCAAGAAGACTCGCCAAATAGTGTGGAAATTAACTCTAGTCAACAAGTTGAGGAATTGATAGATTATCAAGAGCCATCAAATGAAGATAAAAGGCTTGAGGATCATCAAAAGGATACATCAAGTACTCAACCAAGAAAAAAGTTAGCAAAACTAGAGGAGAATGAGATCATGGCCGCAAATCATGAAGGTTGCTCTTTAAAGGATGCAAGTTCCCAACTAGGAATTGAAGAAAAGTGGACTTCAATTGAAGCTAATTCGAGCATGATTATACCTATAGGAGCTCAAGTCGTTGCATTCACAATTTTTATTCAAGATGAAACTGATTTAGTCATTGATGTTAAAAGCTTTCAAGGATTCCAAGCTAATGCACAATTGCCATATCCAAAGCTTGGAAAATACTATGAAGATGACATCATCTTCATATATGATCCTGGTTGAAACTAAAAGAAAGTCAAGCTAAAGACTTGAAACAAGCACTTTTTGGGAGGCAACCCAAAGTTTTAAATTTCTTACTTTATTTTATTTTTAATTGCTTTTAATTTTTAATTTCATTTTATTTGTTTAGTTTTGTGTTTTTAGGTGTCAAAGAAGAGAAAATCAAAGGAAAGTCATAGAAGGTGTAATCAACAAAAAGGGAGTTTCTATGAGCCTAAGTTTGCAATTTCATTGCATGCATCAAATGGGGGAGCTTTCTTTACCTTTACTCTTTATATTGTTTATTTTCTTTGTTTTGAACATCGAGGACTATGTTCATCTTAATTTGGGAGTGGTTCTCTTTGTTTGATGTTTTCTTTTTTAGTTTTAAATTTTTTACTTTAGGTTAGTTTTTAAAAAAAAAAACTGTTTTTGTTGCTGAATTTTTTGTTTTTAGTGTTTTTCAGCTTATTTTGATGAGCCTATGATAAAAATATGATTGTTAATAAATTGATTCTTAGGTAGTGGAATTGTTTTTATGTATTTTCTAAATGCCTAAAGTTAAGTTCGCATGTTATTACTTTCAAAATTTTGAGCACTTTATTAAATATGCATAATTTTGATTGTATTTTGGAGAAGGTTTGCATTAATTTAGAGTGATTATTTTTTGTGAACTCTAGAACTTGCATAATTATTGCTTGAGGCGAAATCCTAGAGAGATGCATTACTTTGAACATGATTTATGCCATTTTTGTTTTAAGTTTGAGCCTTTCTAGCCTACCTTTAAAATATTTATTCACTAGTACCTTATTTGAGCCATTTTTAGGATGCATAATTGATTGCATATTATAGCCTTTTTATTCTTTAAGCCACATTGACTTACCTCTTATGCCTAAATATATTTTTCCTACCTTATATACATTTATCAAAGAGAACTTATGTTAAAAGTGATATATGCTTATAAATGGTATTTGGTAGAGTGAAGTAGAAGATAATTTGGGGGTGGTTGATGCTGGTAAAAATATGGCTATGTATCTTTGATGTTGAAAAAGAAGTTTGAGCAAGGTATGACAATAGTCAATTTGGGGGTTAGAATGAAAAAGATGAAAAAAGAAAAGAAAAGAAAAAATATATATATAGAAAAAAAATAAATAAATAGTTGTTTTGTGAAGTTTGAAGGAAAGGAAGAAGAAACGTGTATTTGAAAGGAGAAAAAAAAAATTTTATAAGCATATTATTCATAAGTTTTTTCCCTTTGAATTTTTATTTTCCTATCATTTTCTTTCTTCTAACATCTTACCCTTTAACCTTTACATTACAAGCCTAAAAAGTCCTATTGATTCAAGGTAATGCATTGATCTACATTAGTGGAGAGCTATTTAATTATGTCAAGCATATGGTAGTACATATATTTACTTTCAAACTCTATTTAATGTAGATTTATTCAAATGCATGACATTGAATGTATTATTTGGTTTTCACACACACACTTGAAAGTAATGATTGTGTTGAATACAAGATAAGGTGTTGAGATGCATGATCACTTGGAAATTACTTTTGAATTATTTCTTCTAACATCTTACCCTTTAACCTTTACATTACAAGCCTAAAAAGTCCTATTGATTCAAGGTAATGCATTGATCTACATTAGTGGAGAGCTATTTAATTATGTCAAGCATATGGTAATTCATATATTTATTTTCAATTTCTATTTAATGTAGATTTATTCAAATGCATGACATTGAATGTATTATTTGGTTTTCACACACACACTTGAAAGTAATGATTGTGTTGAAGACAAGATAAGGTGTTGAGATGCATGATCACTTGGAAATTACTTTTGAACTAATATGATTATGCAATCTTCGAGGCAACTTCATCAAAGTATTTGGTTTTGTAAGAGTATGTTTTTAGTTCTTTCTTTGCTAGGGACTAGCAAAAGTTCAATTTGGAGGTATTTGATAGGCATAAAATGTTAATGTTTTTATGTCACTTTTTATATTGAAATTAAGGTAGTTTATGATTTAAATGATAATGAAAAGTACTTAGTTATTGTATTTTTCTATTTTCAGTAAAATAAAGACTAAAGCTGGAATTACTGTGTTTCTGCGCAACCTTTACAGAGAAAATCATATCTGGAGCTACACTTTGAGGTTTTGTACGAATCTAGTTGAAAATGATTCCTGATTCACTAGGCTTCAATGCTGCAAAGTTTCATTACAATTCATTTGGCCAATCATTGCCTGTTTGATTTACAAAATCACTATTTTCAACAGTTGTGGCAGATTTACACCATCTCGGAAAAACTGGAATTTGAGTGCCTTCCTGATGTCCAATTTGTGTAAACAAGATATCTCTGGAAATCTAAGACATAGACATAAATTTTACAATAAAAATCCGTAGATTCAGAGTTCATTTGGTCACCAAAAGTCTACTTGGAGTCTGCCTGACAGTCATTGAAGATAAAATAGGAACGTTCTTTGCTTATTTGGACTACATTTGTGATTGGACTGCCATGTCACCACACACCACCCATGTGTCTGAATTTCCCACATCACATGCCACATGGGAGGTCGGATTATTCTAATTTAATTATTGGAATAATATTTAGGATAAAAGAAAAAGGAATTAAAGATTGATTTTTATTCTTAGAGGGATAATGAATGTTTTCTAAATCCTAGTGTGAACATGAGGCACGGAATACCTCTATGTCCTTGGAGTGGCCGGCCATATAGGGAAATTATGGGAGATTGAGATTATGTAATATTTCATCTCCTATATTCTCTAGGTTTTAGATATACCTTAGGGTTAAACCACTCCTAAATATTTCCTATAAATAGATAGCTACCTTGAGAGTGAAAATCATCCTTTACACAATTCATCATAGCCCTCGCGGCTACAACATTCTTTTACCCTCTCCAGCCGCATCTTTCCCTTTCCTTTCCTTCCCATTCTCGCAGCAACATAGGGTTTTAGTTAGATTTTATATTCAGTTTTTAAGAGAGGTTTTTCATAGCAAAGTTGTGCTACACAAAGAGAAGTCCAAGGAGAATTCGGCTAGCCTTTGGAGGAGTCACCTTGAGTCTTTGATCATAGTTTGAAGAAGCCAAGAAGAGAAGATTGAAGAACAAAGTCAAGTAGCCATCAATTTTGGATTTGATCTCTTTACTCTTTATTTTCTTGCTATTTAATCTATGTTATTTCTTTATTATTTGATGGATAATTTAGAAATCATGTGTAACTAATTTTTCTATGAGGATTATGATGTAACCCTTTTAGGACTATTTAGTTTCTAATGCATATTTTAGTTTGATTCATGTTTAAGGTTAATATATCATTGTAGTTCTTAATGCTTCCATGAAAAGGTGGATTGATTAAGTATTTATATTGGCTTAGAAATAAGGAATATAGATATGGATGGGCAATGAAATACATGTTTATAGAAGTATTGCATGCCTTAGTGACAACTTTAACATGATTTATTGGGATTGCATGTCTTAGGGCTTAAATTTTCGTATTTAGATTACGTTGTGCTCGCTAGATTAGAATTCATTGAGAAATCAACTTCTAGTCATATGTGGTTAAAGGGGGGTTAACCTATAAATCTATAATGCATTAGGGCTAAATGAGAGTATTAGTGCTGAAATCATAATCCTTGTTTCTTAAAATCTATGAAATCTTACTTGCTGCCTTGTTCTTGTTTTTAATATTTTTTTGCTTTTAAATTCATGCTTGGATACACACAACAATCAAACAAACTCTCTTTTAATTTTCAAAGTTTAATTTACAATTTATTTAATTTCAATAACTAAAGACATTATTCCTCGTGGGATCGATCTCAGAATTCTCTTAGAACTCCACTTTATGACTTGTTAATTCGTACACTTGCGAGTTGATCTAAAATATACCACAACATTCCTTTCATGTAAGAGTTTGCATAGTGACCATTGTAATTCGTATCAAAACGATAATAGCAATTAGCCACAACATATCCATATGTGCCATATAACTGACAAGTAGGCTTTGATGCTCGTCCACCATTCCTACCAAAGTAACCATGACCTCGTCCAAAAACTTGTTGCATGGCATGAAAAATATGACCATTTGCACAGGATTTACACCCGCTTTGAGTACAACAAGCAGAAGGATAGGAATTACTATTCATCGGATTAAAATGAGATGAGGTGGAAGCAATTTGATTTGATGGCAAAACATGCTGAAAACTACAAAAATCACCAGAATGTTGATTTGATGATATGGTATGATGACAGCCATAGTGATCACCAGAATGATACCCAGACGTTGTATTAACAGGAGATACACTATTTTTAACATGTGAAGACACAGTTGAATCAACATTAACATTTTCTAAAGCCAAATGAGCAGCTTTATGGGCATCTCGAAATGTAAAGCTGAATTTTCTTCTTCTAACTTGGATTCATAGGAAAGTAAGTGATGTTGACCATCCTCCAGACTATACTGCTCAATTCTAACCTCTAAGATTGCTGAAATTGGTTTAAAAATTTGATCCTAATCCAGCAAGAATATACATCACCAATTCTTTTTCCAAGACACAATCTCCAGCAGCAGTTAGTTTACCAGCTAGCTCTTTCATCTTAAGAATATATTCATCAACAGAGACTCCATTTTTCTTTGTAACATGTAATAATCTCCTATAATGTAGAATTCGACATGGTGAAGGTGCTGCATACTTTCGCACAGTTGCAAACCAGAGACTGTACATAATTTCTTTGTCGATGAAGTGACCACTGATTTCCTGAACAATTGTTCCTCTTAACCAACCAGCAAGATATGGAATGGTCTTCTGACGCAGCTATGGTGATCAAATAGATTCTGACTTCAGAAGATCCAGAGGAATGGCATACTAGGTATTTGATGCATCAACTAAAGCCCAGGTTTGCTCGTTAGAATTGGCTACTAAAATGGAACTCAAAATCCTCAAATGCTCTGGCTGATATGGTGGCCAAGGAAAGATTTTGTTTAGCTTCTTATTTTGATGTTGACTTTACTAATGTAGACCTTATTCTCAACATCTTTCTGGACATGATTATTTCTGATAAGTTGGGAGGTTTGATGTAATTCCCTCTTTGTGGAGGGTCTTTTTGTTGCATAATGCAATCTTTATTCACCAAAAATAATATTTGGCACAAAAATTGATTCCACGTTTCACACCCACATTTTATTCTATAAGAATTTTTATTGAAAAATATGGCCAGAATAGAACACCTACAGCATTGACCATAATTTTGTTTGTAGTCATTCAGTTAGTATTTTATTTTACCAAAATTTTTCAATTTTAACGAGGTTGACTGTGATTGACAGAGTACCATTACAAAGTTCCTTTTTTTCTGAAATTCAGTTTTGGCTTTAACCATATCAATAGTGATGGAGAACTCCTCAATACAAGTCCGTCGATTAACGACACACCTAATTTTGAATTATGAATTAAGAAAATATAGTCAAGCTAAGTAATAAAGTTATTTAGCTGTTATAATATTTCACTACATAAAAAAAAGAGACTGTAAATATTTTGTTTATATGTTTTAACCCACAATAAGATTTCCATGACAAATGCTCCTTTATTTTTATTTTTAACTAATTTTTTTTGTAGTATTATATATATATATATATATATTTATATGTTATAAGTCAAGTGAACTTGACTTAATTTGTTAGCCACTCACATCTACATAAAAAAAAAATCATGAATTCGAGATACTGAAATGAAAAATTAAAAAAAAAAATTATATATTTTTTTTCTAAAAATGGAAAGTTAAATTTTTTTCTTATATTTCTTTTCTTTTGAGATCAATAAAATTTATATGTAAACTAGCTAACCGTGTGGAGCATACAAACTAGCTAACTGTACTTGACCTTATAATATTACGTTAAAGTCTTTAAATACAGTTATTAAAATTGCTTAGGCTTGTTTAATTGGGCTGGACTTGTTTCTTAGAGAATTTCTGTAGTGAATCTTTTTGTTTGAGGAGTTTCATCCATAAAATATTACTCAAATATTATACATTATGGGCCAAACATTACTCATTATAGATAATATTACTTATTATGGAAAAATGTTACTCATTATAGATTAATGTTATTTATTATAGACAAAACATTACACATAATAAATTAATATTACTTGCTATAAACAATATTACTCATTATGAAAAAATATTACTCATTATAAACAAATGTTACTGAATATAGATAAAATATTATTTAAAAACAGAGAGTTCATGGCATGAATCTCCTGTTATATTATAGAAGTTCACTATAGTTTAACCATGTTTCTAAAACTAAGTTTAAGTTTAAAAGGCTTCATAGGTTATTTAGTACGAATGAGGAGTGTTTTTCTGAAAGACTGACTAAATATGTTACATATTTATCAAAACATAATTATTTATATCTAATTAGTATTTGTCATATAAGCAATTGATCTACCATTGCTTATCAACAATGATGACAAATAAAAATTTACAAAAATAAGATAAATTGTTGTAAAAATATTTACATAGTGCAAAACAAGGAATCAATCAAGAAATTAAATAATAATATCACTAATTCATTCTTGTCCAAAGAAATTAACAGCAAAAGCTAGGATATATGAAAAAAGCAACTGGATACAATTTGTTTTATTTTATTTTTTCTCGCTAATGCGTACAATTTTATTTTTTGTTTGTTTTACATAGCCATAACTCTTCTTGGATACAATAAATTAAACACTGATTCTATACTTGCACAATAACTGCAATTAATTTCTACTTTGCACAAACCGATCGACCGAGCTTAATAATCAGCTCGCTGAAGCACTATAATATTATTATTACTCCAAGCTCATAACCCAGAGCCTTATTTATATTGTTCTTTTCCTAAGAAAAACCTTTTTTTTTTTTTTTTGTGGAGCTATACATATACATATACATACATATATATACATATACATACATATATATATATATATTTATCGTAGGAAAGATGAAGGAAAATATGATTTGTTCAAATGAAACAGAAACTTAAGTTTGGTCCAGGCCTTGTCATTTTCCAGTACCCATTTTGTGAAGTTCTAAAGCTGGTTATGCACATTTAAAGCACTAGGCCAGACGGAATGTGTGGAGGGACGATTAATGCGACATCTTATAATACGAACTTTTGGAGGCAGTGGTATTAACGGTTTCATATATCAAGTTTCGAAGTTCCAAATTCCGGAGGAAGAACAACTTTCTTTGACTTCGACTCTGGAAGAAGTGATAATGGCTTTGGATTAGACTTAGAAGGTTGGATTTCCAGAGGAATATAGATTGCTTTGCCAATGTCGTCCAGCAATTCTGTGTCGGAGTCGTATCGGTTGGATGAGCTAAAAAACATGGTTGCATGGTTTGGGCAGATCACCAAAACCCTCCATTAGAACATGTTCAAGAAACTCTTCCTTCTTTTCTACTAGTTCTCTTAAATAAGCGGTTAACTCATCCACGTTTAGCTCTGGGTCGTTTTCCAGGCAGAGTAAAATGGAGTTGATTTTGCCTTCATCTTTTTCCTTCCATGGTTGATTAATTAATTTATGCACCAAAAAAAACAGATTTTAGGCTAACGAAATTAGTGGAAATTAATAAAGCAATAATAAAAATAATTAAACGTTAAATATTTATTAATAATTACCTGATAACTTTGCATGTCATTCAACAGACGAGCAATTAACATAACCTGTTTAGTAATGTTTTCATATTGGGGTGGACAGAGTTTGGAAGGTGGTAAGCTTGGGTTCAAGAAACATGAAGCTGGAAGAACCAAGGTGTGTGCGGCAATGGAGGTCATCCCAATTTTAATATATTCATCTATGGATGGTACTCTCTTCTCACTCCTACTCCATTTCGACTCCGTCATCCAAGAATCAAATGTTTCATACCACTACACATCCATCATACCATAAGAAATAATTCGTTTAACAAATCCTACTGAAATATATATTGGTTTCGTTATATCGAAAATAAATACATTCATATATTAATATATGCAAGTTTGATTTGGAAATCTTACTATATCTCGAATATGGTAGGTTATGTAAGTTCCTTGAAGTTGAAGGTACTTGGTTGCAATATCTTGTACAAGATTATCAAGGGCATCGAAGATTATCTTACCATGACTGCTCAATCCCCTACATTCCCATCTGGCAATTCACATATGTTGAGAGAAATGAGAATTGGATTGATCAGAGCACTAATTTTTTGGTTTTTTTTTTTGAGCCCCTTTATTATATATCAAATTGAGTACCTTTTCATAGCATCCAAGAGAGTTTCCAAATCGCTTAAAGAGTCTTCCATGTCCAAAAAATCATCAGCAACCGTGATCAATATGGCGCTCTTTGCGACTATCATTCGTACATCTGAATTGTATGGCAGCTGGGAGAAGCTGGCTGCTGTGGCAAAATAGCAATACATAGTTTTCTCTCTTCCAAATCCCATGTTGCTGAGTCCCCAATCCTTAGACCACCTATTCACAATATCCAAGTAAGCGAATCATTTACTTTCTAATACATATACTATTTTTTGAATGATAGATGTTAATACATATTATCCATCTCCAAATAGTTTAACCTTTTGGGAAGAAAAATAATTCAACTTGGTATAAGAGTTGAAGAGTAATAATCACCTTTTCAATTCTTCAAGTTCCTTTTTGTAGATGGACTGCTTGAACTCATAATTTTGATTTGCAAGAAGAACTAGTTTGTCATTGTGAATACTTGACAACCTAATTTCAAACAATTTTTGTAAAGCGGTCATTGGTCCAAGAAACTACTCGTATGATTATAGTTTTCTTTGATTATAAATCTTTTAGTATATAGTAAAGTAATAAAGTTCGATACCTTTGGAACGAGGCTTTTTCCCTCCACAAAATGTCGCTTTGATTTTCCTCAATCCAAATCCTATGTTTCAGGTGATCCAAACGAGCAGCCCGTGGAAGTTTTAACTCGTGCTACCTATTAATTTACATCCAAGCATTTTTGTTAATCAAAAGCCATATTTTTTAATGGTCAAACACACACACATATATATATATATAATCATACTTATATAAGATGGTTGATAAAAAAAGCTTTGATGGTAAAATTATCAAGTCGATCTATGGTTAGGACGTCCAACTGTTTTATGGCGATGAGATTTAATAAAGTCTTGATAAACCATATAAGTTTAATGAAATACTAAAATTCAAAAAAACAAAGTGAACTGTGTATGTATTTATTTAAANCAAAGTGAAGTATTTATTTAAATCCCAAATATATATTTAAATTTCAGCTCTTAAAGTAATTCAATGACTGATAAGTGACGTCCTAACTATATATAGGGCACCTCTCTAATATGTCTAATATGTAACCATAATTTAAAAAAAAAAAAGATTTATATATATATATTTAAAAATAATAAGAGATTGTTAATGTAATTTTCATATTCTTTTTTCCTACTACATACATACAGTCATAGTCCAAATTCAAGTACTGGACACTTGTTTTCATTAATCCATATGGGTCATGAACGCAAATAGAAGCTATCCTAATGCAATCCAACAATATCAGCGAAGTGAAATCATCTTTGGTACATTTGTTTAAACCATGGGGGACATAAAAATTAAAAGCTTATTGCTGTTGCGTATGAAAGAATCTACCTATAAAGCGCATAAGATATTAAGTGTGGGATGTATCACGTTTTTGGGCTACAAACATTAAAACTATATATAACCATAAAAGGAAGGACGCCCCATATAAACTTGGTAAATTCAAACATAATACATTAATACGACATGAATCCGTATGAATTTTTGAGAGTTTGCGCTTGTATATTTTAACACGAAAATTTAACGGAATGGATTTGAATAAATAAATTTTGACATAAACACGATACAACAAGCCACAAACACGAAATTTAGCTTAACATGACACGTAACTACATGTATTTTTGAAAGTTTGGATTTGTATATTTTAACACGAAAATAGATCGGATTTGGATAAATAAATTTTGACACGAACACAACATAACACGACACATTGCCAAGTCCTACTCTAACAAGATTGAAAGGGTACTATTACGGCTTGGTTGAAATTTTAAAAATCCTTAGCCTATAGCACTTAGTCTACATTATGAGTTATGACATGGAGTGGTTAGTCATTTTGAAGCAATTTTCAACCAAACAATTTTCAGTTTAGTCGGGATTACATACGTTATGCTACTAAAATGAAAATTACCAATCGACAAATTGGATTTTGATCATGGCGAGCTCCCATCGAAATGGAATTTTGAAGTAGATTCCTCGAGAATGATCTTGCCTCATCGAGTTCACCTTCTCTGGAAAACTTGAGATCCATAGCTCTATGAACGTTAAGAGTTACATTAATGAAGCAGTCAGGATTATTTTGTATTTCACCTTTAATTTCCTCATCACATAAAAACCAACAGATGCTCCCTGTATATACACATGAAAAACTTATAAAGTTTGGAACCAAATGAGGAAACAGAAAAAAGAAAAAAAAAAAAGATATCAGTGAGGCTCATGTCATCACGTTTTGATTGTACAATTGCTTCTTAAATCCTGACTTTTAATTCTAATATTTTGGCCTAATTTTACTATTTTATTAGCGCAAATGATAGAATTAGAAATCAAGATTTAAGATATCATTTGCTCTGATTAGGATATCCACATCTTGTACTATGCGGTTAAAAACGTGTTTCAAATTGAGGGATACATTTGGGCCATCGGATTAAACTAAGATTGACTTCAACTGACTCGTTAACAAATAAATCATAATTACTTTTGATGAGTTATAAAGATAACATATTAAAGTCAACATTTTTTCTATCAAAGTTTATTTTATTTAATTTTCTTAACTAATTAAATAAAAAACAAAAACCCAGAATAAAGGTCATAATGAACCTTATGATATAGTACGAGCAAGATGATGATGATAGATTTTTGAAGTGGAGTCGTGTTTCCACTTTTTTTAATTTTCTTCTCCGTCAATATTGGAGAAAATTGTGTTTCCCCTATTTTTATAATTCTGAAAATGGTTTTAATTAATTAAAACCATCTGAATCCAACAGCCCAAATGTATCTCTCAATTTTTATTTTTATTTTGCAATAATGTATCTCTCATTTTTAAACACATTTTATTTATAATAATTTTAAACACGTATTTTAGAGGAATTTTAAACACGTTTTTGACCGCGCTCATAATAAAAGATGTGGAAATTTTGTGCATAGAAACACAGACGCTATGTTTATGGACATATATAAGAGACGACTTTGACCAAGACTGATACATACGTGGCAATACATTATACCCATGCATCCTCAGTAGCCGAAAAGCTAAAGAATCTTTCAATAGCTGAACTTCTGTTGAATTGGTGGATTTTGCCCATGATTCTCGATTTGTGTAATTCCTGAAACATTCGGACACACCCCAAATTTCAATAACTGGCAATGAAGTTTACCTTTTTTTTTTTTTCTTTTTTGATGAATGCAATGAAGTTTACCTTGTAAACAAAACAATGGCAACTAAGATCCAGAACTACTAATACACATGACTTTGTCTACTATTCATTGGTCGACAATTTATTACAGTTTTTTGATGTGTATAATTAAACTTTTAAAATGCAATTAGATTGTAATAATAGATTGTTGCCCACTGAATAGTAGTCTCTGTTGCCTACTATAGCAGTTTTGCTCATAAGTCTCATACAAAACAAGTTAAATATATATGCATTATAAATTAGTTTTTATATATATACTTGTAAAATTGTTGAAGACTCTCTTCAATCATCGACATGAAAGGCTCAGCCAACCCCAACTGATGAAGGTGGTTGATAATGCAAAGCTTTATAAGCTCTTCATCCATAGAATATGTTGTTGGAACTGCATATGCATCAAAAGTAAACTTTATTATTAACTTAGTAAAAATAAAATAATAATAATTTACATTATTATTTTTTTTAATTTTTTGCATTTTTTATTTTTACCTCCGTTAGGACATTTTTGAACTAGGGATTGTAAATGATTAGAAACTAAAACTAAATGCTTCTTGCAACACACGCAAACAAACAAGAACAGAGAGATGAACTAAGAAACTGTAATTGAGAGAAAATGCTTTTCTGAATTCTTTGATAAAACTAGTTCTAGATAATAGATTAAATCATCAAGCACAGGTCTTAAATACCAAGAGCTTATCATGCACAATGATACTCTAACTGATGCAAGTTGTTACCACCGAAACCACGTGACTAACAAACAAGTGAACAGTACGTAACTAACTTGCACAGTTAGAATCAACTACACCTAGCTTACAATCTCTTATCATAGGACTGCTTACATGGCAGCTCATAACAATATTCCTAACACACCCCCTAAAACCAAGGTCATATACAAAAGAAACAAACTTTGGTTTGCAGACTGCTTACATGGCAAGCTCAACTAGAAAGAGGGAAGTATTTTTAAACGTGGTCTTAGGAATAGAAAACGAGCTGTGCCAAGCACTTTAATGAACAAATCAGCCACCTATTCTTCAGTAGGGACATAACGAATCTCCAGAAATTTGTTAAGGACTTTATCTTCAACAAAATGGATGTCAATTTCAATTGGTTTGGTACGTTGGTGAAGCATAGGGTTGCAAGCCAGAGCAGCTGCACGCAAGTTATCAGTCCAAACAATTAGGGATGGCAAAATGACTTGAAGTTCTATGAGCAAATTGTGTAACCAACAAAGTTCTGAAGCAGCATGAGCAAGAGCTCTATACTCAGCCTCAGTGCTTGAGCGAGCCACCACTGATTGCTTCTTAGATCTCCAGGAAATTAAGTTTGGTCCAAGAAAAATGGCATAGCCACTGGTTGATCTACAATCATCACGATCACTAGCCCAATCAGAGTCTGCAAAGGCATGAATAAGTAGCTTGTTAGAGGCTCGGATGGTAAGACCAAAATCCATAGTATCCTTCAGGTATCTTAGTAATCTGTTGCAGCTTTCCTAGTGAGTGGAAGTAGGGAAATGAAGAAATTGACTGAGCTTGTTCACAGCAAAAGCTATGTCTGGCCTGGTAAGAGTCAGATACTGAAGAGCACCCACAGTACTTCGATAGAGTTCGGGATTGTGAAGAATGTCCCCTTCATGAGCAGACAAAATTTTACTAGCCATCATTGGTGTAGGATAGCAATTTACAGTAGCCATTTTTGTTTTATGAAGTAAATCTCGAATATACCTTGATTGAGTAAGAACCATAGTGTTATGATTCCTTTTCACTTCAATGCCTAAGAAAAAATTCAGTGAGCCAAGGTCTTTGAGTGAAATATGAGCCTTCAAGGTGTTAATTTTTGAATATCACTCAAGGTAGGACCTGTAATGAGAATGTCATCAACATAAATCAAGACAAGGATATAAGTTTTGGAAGTTTTCAAGACAAAAAGAGAAGCATCAGCTGTTGAGTTCTTGAATCCTTGTGTAACAAGAAAGGTCTTTAGTTTGTCAAACCAAGCTATTGGTGCTTGTTTGAGACCATAGAGAGCCTTGGTTAATTTGCACACATAATCAGGATGAGCAGTATTTTGAAATCCTTGGGGCTGAGACATATACATTTCTTCTTTCAAGTCACCATTTAAAAATGCATTATCAAAGTCCAATTGTTACAATGGCCACTGGAGAGATACTGCCAAACGGAGAACAAGCCTTATGGTAGTAGGCTTAATAACTGGACTAAAAGTCTCAGAAAAATCAAAACCAGGCTTTTGATGAAAGCCTTTTGCCACTACCCGAGCTTTGAACCAAATTTATTGTCATTTGACAGTTTGCTAGCATCATAGCATGATAAGCGTAGCTGCAAAATAAAAGTTTGACCCGCATCCCTTTTTATTTAAGTCAAATTTATTATTAATTGACAATTTGCTAGCATTATAGCATAAGACACGCTTAGCTGTGCCACCTGAGATTAATCGACAGACTTGGTGGAGTCGTTATGTACGATACGTTCAGTGAGATAGTTGATTTTGATATCCATTGAACCACTGCGGCGGGATAAAAGTGAAACTTTTTGTTTTAACCTATCCAAGATTTTATCTCTATTTTAAATTAATTGTATTTTAATATTTTTAATTTTTAAAATTTTACTATAGATTTTTAATTTTTAAAAATAGAAATTTAAATTTAAATTTTTTTAATTTGTTATAGATTAGTCTAAATTTTAAATTGACCAAACAAATTAGTAATAATTTGGTCCATGATTTCCTCATTACTCAGCCGCTTTTAATCCATCATAGGAACAAGTTCTTGGACATAATCATTATTTTGATAAAATTGGAAATTTAACTTTTTGAAAAAAAAAAAACTTGTCTCTTTATTGTTGAAACACCTTATTTATAGATAGAGCTATAAAAATAAATAAATAAATAAAAAATAAAAAGATGGTTTAACACTGTTGTGGTACCTTTGCCTAAGGATACTCTTTCATGCTCAAAGTCAGTACATATATGCTTGAGAGAATATAGGTAGTGTTTGGGACGCAGATTTACACGAGATTAGAGAACTAGATTGGATTGCCATATCCATATAAGATGTCTGGTGATGATTATCCTGTGGATTACCAAATTGAGTCTCCATTTTTTTTCACCTCTCAAGCAGATATAATATTTTCCTATAAAACATGGGTTAACGATACCCACTTGCCAGAGCTACTTTCCTTCAAAATTGGCATTTTTAAATAACTTTAACAATACGGGGAAAATTATATATCAAAATAAAGCTATTGAGATGGGTACCACAATGATAAACTTACCTTTCCCTATCATCGATGATGGTGGCTGGATGACTGGAAATTTGCAAAAAAAAAAAACTACCACTTCGTACCACTCAAAAGAGAAAAAATCAAGCTAGAATGATGGATGATTCGAGTTCACGAGGTTTGAAATAAGGAGAATAGACTACTCCCACAGCATGAAACCCACCGGATTTCAGCGATCGAAAAAAATGTGATCGCAATATTTTTATTGGTTTGCCAGCGAAAATGAAAATTTGAAGGTGAGAAGTTGACGTTGAGAGGTAGAAGAGGACGTGGGCTATCTTGTGGGGGTGGTGGGTCGGCTCGCTGATGCTGAAAAATAGTGTGGTGTGTGGCTTTGTGGGGTCCACCTACAGTACAACCATCAAAATGGTTGGACTTAGTACAACCATGTCCGTAAAATGAGTAATTTGTCTATAATGAGTAAACATCATCCACAAATGAAGTAACATTGTCCATAAATGGAGTAACATATTAATATTACTTCATTAAAGGTTTTGTTACTTCATTTATGGACAATGTTACTTTATTACGGATTTTGATAATTTTACTTTATTTATGGACAATGTTACTTTATTTGTGGATGATGTTTACTCATTTTATGGATAGAGTTGTACTAAGTACAACCATTTTGATGGTTGTATTGTAGGAAATCCCTGCTTTGTGTGGTGACAATAGGTCATGGGGAAAAGATAATGTGGATGTGTGTTTTAACATTTGCTATTTCTTTTATTGGGTTTTAAAATTTATTTAAAAACAAAATTAAATATAGCAATAAAATAAATATATATTATTGATAAAAAAATATATATATATATATATACTATTACATAACATTTTATAAGGAATAATATAATATACAAATATAAATATTTTAATAAATTAAATAATATCATATCTAGTATTGTATCAAACAAAAAATATCATATATTGTCATTTAATTCCAAACCGCACCAAACACATAGCGTAATTAAATATATCCAATTATGTCATCCATATCTTATCAAATTCAATCGTGCGCCCCAAATGCAACCATAGAAGGTGAGACATAATGGCTTAGAATAAGAAATCCTTTCATCACAGAAGTACATGTTTGCTTGAGAGAATATGAAGAATAAGGCATAACAGCTTAGAATAAATAATCCTTTCATCACATTCCTTGATATGGATGGATGGTGCCAACAACCTACCCATATATATTCTCAAACTGAAGTAAAGACTAGTGAAACTATTCAGGCATCACAAAACTCATATGATTGTTCTCCGACATTGAGCGAGTCTCAAGATAACTCTCTACCTAGTTCCACATCTCCACCTAGCCCTATTCAACCCCTGCTGGGTCCTCTATCATGCACAACTTCTCTCTCTCTCTCTCTCTCTCTCTGTCTCTATCAATCTATCTATCTATCTCTCTCTTTTGAGTGTGTCCTTGTGATTTGGGTTTTGATCAAATAATAAGATTTAGAATCTTTTATTTTAGATCATCAATATTGTGGTATCTTGAGAGTGTTTAATTAGAGGGAGAAAGAGTTTAAGAGGTTTTGGTAATATAAAGGGTAGGGAGAGAAAGAAAGATATAGAGAGAATAGAGAGAGAAATTGAGCAAAAGGTTTTACCTTTCAAAAAAAAAAAATTCTTGCGACGATGCCTTTTGAACTATTGTGATTTTGCATTTTGACCTATGTACTGTTAAAGTTGCAATGATGCCCCTTGGACTAACACTCCAAATTGTTAATTTCATCAATTAGAGTATGTTAAATGTCACATGCTCATCATGTGACTTTTTTATTTTTATTTTTTTTGCAACCCAAAATCACCAGAGAAATTAAAAATGAAAAAAAGATGCCTCTTCCCTCCTCTACATTGCCTCTGTGTTTTTTTTAACAACCCATTCTCATTTTTTTTTTGCATACCCATTCCTTGATAAACCATAAACCAGTTTGTTTCTTGATGGTTTTCTCTCTTTCTCATTATCTAATTACCCATTTCTTCAACACTGCAACCCTTTTTTCATTTCTCTCATATAAGATAGTTTGTTTCCCTTTTCTTTGTTTCTTCCTTTGCTTGGGATTTTTCTCCAATAGAAAAAAGAAGGAAAATCACCAGCACTGCCCACCCCTAAGAAAAAAATTATATGCATGGAGTTACAATTTCAACATCAAATAGCTAATTTTGTCTTAATTTGAATAATCACTAGGAACTCATCACTATTCATCTCTATTGTTTTTTTTTTTTTCCTTTTGCTTCTAAAAAATTCATTTTTTTTTCTTTTGTGTCCTTTTTACCATTTATCAGTATATGTTAGCACGTTTGGTTCCTTTCAAGCTTCAGAGGCTTAACTCCTTCCGTCTTTTTCAATCTTTCTTTTTCTAATCTGTTTAAAACCACATTTCACATATCACTTTGCTTTTTTCCCTTTTAAAGTGTTTTTTTTTTCTAAAGAATTAAAAAAAGCAAAAAACATGAAGTTGAAACAAGGGTTTCGGTGCTTAAGAAAGAGGAAATTAGAGAGAGTGTGTGTGTGTGTTTGTGTGCGATAGAGAGAGAGAGAAAGAGAATTTTAAAATCAAATGTTTGAACTTCGGAGTATCTAAAATTCTAAAATCTAAAGTTTACAAATCTAAATCCAAATCCAAACCAGTCCAAAGCCTCCATCCAATCTAATCCACCAACCATTATCGGATTGGATAGTTTGGTTTTGAACCGATGAACACCTTATTACAATCCACAACCCTTTGTTGGCCACGTCCATCTGCGAGCCACATGGACAGTTGTAGTAGGCCAATCTAGAAGCTTTCCCATCTCTTATCCAAAAGACTATTCCCGCCTAATAGTGGCTTTGGTACAATTTGTAATAGCCTACTAGCCTATTGGGCCTCTACCAAGAGCACTAGCCAAGTTTTTTTTGGTGTCCTAACTCGAAAGTCCACCTTTATATACCCCATTAGGATATAGTCAATGACCAATATTGGACTTTAATCTTGGCACTTTGGATTATGCTCCTAAATTTGAAGTTCTATAATCCACCACCCTTTTCTCGACCACGTTTACTTGAGATGTACATGCACGTTTGTGGTCAGTTAGTCTATAAGCTTACCCACCCGCTTGGCTCATTAGACAATTTTGGCCTAGTAATATGTTCGATACCATTTGTAATAGCCCACTAGCCTATTGGACATCTCCCAAAAGTAACTTGGCTAGCACTTTTGGAAGAGGCCCAATAAAGCAGTAGAAAGTTACATGTTTACAGTGAATACCAAATAGTATTTTTTGTAAAAAATATTATGTTTAAGCTAAATCAAAGCTTGTGTCTTGTTAAATGATGACCTAGTGTTGTTTTAGAAGCTTTTAGTCCTGATTTATTTGTTTTGGAAACCCTTGAAAACTGAAGTTTTTGGTATGAAAGTCTAAAGCTTTCTTTGATCTCGGTGATTCATAAGGTTTTGGACCAAGATTTTCCTATGGATTTGTAGAGGGTGAAAAGTCAATGCAAATGGGACCTGTTCCATCAAAAAAAGTGGTTAGAATCATGATAGTTCAGCCAGTCTGAAACTGGGTGCGTGTCCCGTTTCAATTTAAACGGATCAACTCATAGACCCAGCTGAAGGTTGAAGCTGGTTTGTACGTCGTGTCATTTGGGACGCTGACGCTAGCATGATGATGTCATAATTTTGGAAAAAATTAAAAAAAAAACATTTTGAATGTGTGTGTGTGTGTGTATATATATATATATGTATATATGTATGTGTGTCTATATTTATTTAAATGTGAGATTTTTATGTACAATAATATATATACATATACTATTATTATTTGGGATCTTTACTGCATATCTATTGTGTGATAAATATTATATTTAAAATGTGAATTATGAAAAAAAAAAAGAAAAAAACATGCCTATATAAATTACAAATTTTTTAGGTTTTTTTTTTTTTTGCATATAATGTAACATTTGGGTACTCTCTGTAAATTTTCAAAATGTGGAATTTTAGAAAATTTGCTTTAAATTATGTTTGGATATAAATATGATTTTGGAAATTTAATTTGTAGGAAAGTGGATTTTTAAAAGGTTTTCGAGATGTTGATTTATTTGAGATTTTTTTATTTGATTATTTATTGATTAAATAATCTCTTGTGCTCAAATTTGGGTTTATTTGGTCACTTTACTCGTGTGTTAGTTGATTTGGATTTAGCCAATCATCTTCCAAAAGATATTGTGTTTGATAGGGATGGCTTTTGCATTTTTATTTCTCTATTCTATGAGAATGTCTCTACTTTTTGCTCAAGCTTGCCATTATGTTGGCCATGATTTATCTAAGTATCATTTATTGGACAAAAAGTTTGAGAAACAAACAATTACTAAGCCCATTGAGAAACGATCTAGTCAACCCGTTTATACTCCTAAGCATGATGGCTTTGGCAAGATCTCAGCTGATTGTACAGGAGATGCGACAGTTGAGCCCACTAGGGAAGGTTCTTCTAGTTTGAAGGAGGTTACTGTTGAGGACACTGTTGTGAAGCATGTTAATGAAGAAGCTAGTTCATCTTCTGGTGATTCTATGCCTAGTTTAGAATATGCTCCTCATCTGGGCTCGGGTTTGAGACAAAATGGTAGTTCTGAGATTCATCAAAATGCAGACACTGCTTTGGTTCCATATGTTGGTGACTTAGCGGTGTTGTTATCTTTTGTCCAAAATACTGCTGTTTTAGGTCCTTTTGAGGAGTGTACTGATGTCAATGATGGGCCTTGGACTTTGGCATCTTCTAAAAGAAGTAGGGCGAGGGCATCTTCCGAAAGCTCCAAGGAGTCCCAAAAACACAGGAAATAGACCTATCACTTGTGCTTCCCTGAAATAGGCTCTTTGTCTCTTGCTTTTGACATTTTTTTGTTTTGGTTTTAGTCCTTGTTTCCTCCTTATTTTGTTAGACTTTCTTTTTTATTTTTATAAAATTTGTCTGCATTGGGGGTGGTTTCCATCATTCTCTTGGTCACCTATTCTGATCAAATAATCTCTTGTTTGATTTTGATGACGACGATGATGATGACGTTGTTGTTGATGATGGTTTTAAATTATTTCATGGACAATGGATTGGAGATAATGGTCTAAGACTTGATTTACGAGCGTACCATATAGTACTGATGAATACTGATTATTATTGAGATATGCACGTTTGATATGCCATCCTTTCCTATGCTCATGTGACACGAGAAAGATGATGATTTCACATGGCTAAAAGGAGAGGATGGGGTTTTTGCAACAAAGCTTTTGAATGTTGAAGCGTTATAATGAGATGACATCCCCTTTCTCCTGCCTTATGATGACATCAAGAAAATGAAGATTTGTAACGATCTATATATTTGTTTACCAAAAATTTTCTATTTTTACCAGGTTGACCAAGTATGGATCCAAGTTTGACTTTTTATGTAAACAAGTTTTGACTTTGGCCATAGCTACAGTGGTAGAGCCCTTCAATAGAAATTCATACACTGGCTTTTTGCCTATATTAGAGTTATAGATTTGAAGATATCGTCAAGCAAAGTTTTAAATCATTTCTCAAATCAATTAGAAGTCTGCCAACTAGAATAAAACTTATCAAACTTGTATTTGTATTTTATTTTAAATTTATATAATATTATTACTTTATATTTTTTGATTATTAAATTATTACTTTTAAGGATTTTAAGCATGGATGACTCTTCTAGGGTTTGGCAAAAAAATTGGGGTTTCAATCTGATTTTGGTTTTTCTAGTGGATTTGCATTACAAAATAGCGTTGTTTGTCGACTTGCTCTCAGAAACTCGTCAAATTGTTTTAGAAACTAAGCTTAAGGCTTCATATGTTGTTTTTGAATCACACGATTTCAATTGTAGGGGCAAAAGAGCATTTAGAAGGTGGCTTTATCAACAATGGTGATTTCAACAACAGTCTCGGTGAAGCAGTTTTTTCAGTAGCTTAATGCAGAGATTAGAAAATCTTATGCAATAACAGTATGGAAAGGAAGCATTCCGTTAGCTTCTCACACAACCAAAACATCCATGATAGGGATACAATCTCTGTACAATATAATGAACATGCATACATAAAATATTTAACTCATTGTCGACATTCTTTGATTGCTAGACTTGTGCTTGCTAAAAGTGAAGCTCCTTGTAATTGATTTCATTAGGCAAAGGATTCCTTCAAGTATTATTGTACTATGATTGATAAGAACTATATATGGTCAAAGGTTTCAGTTGCTTTGAAACTGAGGACCTAATATTTACATGCTTGGACTCTGTATTTCAACCCCAAGACACAAACTTGTATTACTACACAAATTTGGGTACATTTTTATTTGAATTGGGTTTTCTAGCACCCTCATATTTTGACTACTTCACATACATTGAAGTTCCACTTAAATTTGACCAGAACATAACATCGAGTGAATTTGGCCATTTGCAAGGCTCTTAATTGACATAGGCTTAGATGCATATTTGGTAGAATCAATTATTTTGAATAACGAAGGAGGTGTAGTTACTGTTTATCATTTTTATGAAAATAATTTAGACTATTTCTCCTCTTATAGAAGCATAGGGCGTGCCACAGTGAGTTGCAGAAGATTGGAAATATGGAACATAAACTTGAAAAACAAAAACAATTATATGTAGACTAGGTCTAAGAAACTTTGAGCTCAAAACTAGAGAAAAATGGTCCTTTTGAAGGAGAAAATTGAAGCTTAAAGATAGCAAAAATGCAAATGGCTATCAAATGGCAAAAGCATGGGTTAAATTGAAATTTGAGGTTGGGAGGCATGGACGGATGGTAAGTAATCTAACAGCTATTTAGTTTTTTTTCACTACGCCAAAAACCCTAATAGGCGACGCAAAAATAGCGTCGCTAGTTGTAAACGGCGACGTAAATTCATGTGTCGCGGAAAGGGGAGTCGCCGANATGGGTTTTCGCGTGTTAACCCGTTAAAACCCATTAAGATAACGGGTTCATAATGTGTCAACCCGTTATCAACCCAACCCGTTTCAGATAAACCCGAACCCGTAAAAATTGTTCGTGTTCGTGTCATGTTAACGGGTCGTGTTAAAATTTGCCAGGTCTAATTATATGTGGTCAAAGAGACGAGGCATTAAAACAACATGTCATGGGATACTTCTTAACTGCAGCAGGCTTGAAAATAAAAGTTCTCAACTATAGAAACTGCATCCAACAATCTGTTTGACATCTTGGCAAAGGACAATGTAACAAATTAGGATTTCATTGAAGATCAAAATATTTAGCAAGCACCTAATGAAAGAATACAATGTATGGAAGAATTTAATGTCGCACCTATTGAAAAATTGAAGAAATCCTAGGCGGATGAGGTGAAGTTTGAAAAGAGAGAAAATTTGTAGCTACTTCTAACAAAGGAAAGAATGCAGAAGTGGAGGTCAATTTAGCCATAGTGCCTTATGAAGGCCATCTTAGGTCATTCCTTTTGGTTTTTGCTTGTTTTTTTTTCCTAATAATGACAGTGATATCGTGTCTACTATATGGATATTGGTGATAAATCTAAGGTCCATGTTTATCCTTTTTATGCAAAGGAGGAGCAACAAATATTTGTAATGATATCTCTTTCTAGTAACAGTCAACAACACTTTGTAAATTCTATCTATGCAAGTGTGTTTTACAGTTAGCAATGGTCATTGTGGAGCTATTTTATTAATTTGAGAGATTCAATTACTGAAGCGTGGATGTTCAATGCAATTTTGGGCATGCATGAAAAAACTGGTCCTACTACATTGCAGATTTCACGCAAAGTATTTTGTTTCGCTATTGAGGACTATAATTTTCTTCCTATTGACACGAAAGGTACATTCTATACTTGGGATAGGAAGAAAAATTATATAAAGCTTTCTAGGGTCGGATTACTAAGATACAATTGATTGTATTTTTTTGTCTCGACACCATTCTGATCATAACTCTTTGCTTTATGTTTGGAGTAGAAAGATAGCACAAAAGGACCCAGACCTTTTTGCTTTGTTTCTATGTTGACAACGCATAAGGATTTTTATTTACTATTATAATGCTTGGTCCATGCACATTGTCAAAAATCCCATGAGATAGGTAATGCATCTATTGAAACGCATCAAGAGTCTTTAAATATTTGCAATAAAAAAGTTTTCGGGAAGGTGGACTCTCAAGTTCAAGAGGCTCAACTAAAGCTTCAACATGTTCAAGAGAAAATGACTCATGTTGGGTTTACTGAGGATAGTTTTAATGAATAAATGGGGGCTCATCATACTTTGGATATGGAGCTTAAAAGAATAAATGAATCTTAATGAAAAATGCCATCTTAAGTGGCTTCAAATTGGAGATAAAAGAACTGCTTACTTCCATAGGGTTTTGCGGTCACATAAGATGAATAAGCCTTTAAATGCTTTGATGATCAATGGTCATTTAAATTATGACAAGAAAGAGACTCAAGAACATGTAACTCGTTATTTCCATGAGCTATTTTTTTATTATTTATTCTGGGGGTGGTGACATTGATTGTAATATGATATGTAGCATAAGTCCTCGTGCATTTACTAATGAAGAAAATTTGCAGTTATGTGCCATTCTTTTGGATGAAGAAATAAGAGATATTGTTTTTGAATTGGATGGGAGTAATGCTCTCGGGCCTGATGGGTTTTCAAAGTCTATCTTTTCAACATTCTTGGGAGGAGATTGGAAAGGATGGTATTGGAGTGTTGAAGTTTTTCTTTCAAAATTGTTATATTAGTTTTATGATTTTTTTTTTCCAAAGTTCGATGATGCGTTAACCATTGATAAATTATGTCTGACTATGTTGAGTAATTTTTTGTTCAAGATTATTACAAAAACTTTAGCCAATCGGTTGGCTATATCTGTAAATTGTGTGGTTTTGCAAAATCAATTTGGTTTTATTAGGGACCGCAATATTCGAGACTGTATTCACTGCTTTTGATTATGTTAATTTTTTGCATAAAAAGTGGTTGTTGGTAATGATGTGATGAAAACTGACATTTGTATTATGTTTCGTAAATCATGATGGTCATTTCTCAGCATAGTTTTAGAAGCTTTCAGCTTTTCTGCAAAATTATATAACAGGATGTACAACATTCTCTCCACAGCTCATATTCCATTCTTTTTAATGGGTTTCCTTATGGCTATTTCTTTTATTCCACGATGGTTCGGCAAGGAGATCCTTTATATCCTACTTTATTTGGTACTGCTGATTTTTTTTTTTTTTTGCATATTTATTTTGTCTAAGTTACAACTCAGAAGTTTTATCCGATTTTTGCAACATGGATAATTTTGGCACCTTATCATTTTTTTATATGCCAATGATATTCTTTTGTTTTGTAGGGGAAATAAGTCCAATATTTAGAAAGTCATGGACAATTTTCAGCTTTAAGGTAGCCTTACTAACCAGCATGTCAATTGGATAAATCATATGTTTATTCTGGTTATATTATTCTGGCCGCTAGGCAATATAAGTTAGTTCAGGAGGTGGGCATGAGGCGTGGTTCTCTCCTTTTTGTTTACTTGGGTGTTATTTTATTTAAAAGCCTAGAACTAGACACTTACGTCCTCTTACTAATAAAATTTTGCAATATTTTGATGTTTGGAATGGCAGACTGTTTTCCTATGTGGGTAGGGTGTTTTATCAATTTGGTTATTACTTCATCATTATTCACTCATTCATAGTTTATAAATGGCCCATGAGTTACTGGCATGTATTCATAAAGCTATGAGTAATTTTCTTTGTACCAGTTGTATCAATAATTTTGTAGGAATTTTCTATGGCTTGGAAAGTTTTCGGTTCCCCTCTGACGCTGGGTAGATTGGGTGTAAAAAATTTAAAAAGATTTCAATGATGCTTTTTTAAATAAGTTGTCATGGAATATTTTAACTGATGTTTCTTTTGTGTTTATACTCCTGAGAGCTTGGTTTAAGGGAATATTTAATAATAGATTTTATCTATCTTCGTCTATTTGGTCTTCCCTTTATAGCATTCAATATGATATGTATCGGTATTTTACTTGGATTATTGTAAGAACTCGCAGGTTAGTTTTGGGCAAAATAACTGGTTAAGGAAGTTGATTATGGAGATGATCAATTTGGAGAATAAAGTATGCAATCCAAATCTGAAGGTTTCTACCCGCATCAATGTAAATGGTTCTTTGGAATTTGCCTTCAGATTTCAAACATCAGTGTCTGATTATTTCAGAATCTATTAAATCAATCAGAATTTTGGACTATGATCAAGATCAATTAGTTTTGAAATATTCTACTTTGGGTGACATATCTTGCAAAGAGGTTTATAGTCATTATTTTGTTAATTTTGTTGTTACGGGCTAAGAGAGCTTTGCATAATTCCTCTCTTTTGCAGCTTCATGTGTTAGCATTTGCCTCTCAACCAATTGCCAACTTGTGAATACTATTTATACCTAAAGAGTAGTCTCGGATGTTTTCCAATGGAGCAAAAATGATAATGATGATGAACTTAGGAGTCTATTTGGGTCAGATGACGATGTTAGTAAGACCTAGAATTTTCACGAATTTAACCCAAACATAGACATGGATGACCCAATGTTTTGTATTGGAAAATTGTTTCTTACTACCAATGATTTGACAGCTACAGTGAAGGTAGACATGGAGGACCCAATGTTTTGTATTGGAAAATTGTTTCTTACTACCAATGATTTGATAGCTGCAGTGAAGGAGTACATGATTAAAAATTGTAGGAGTTTGAAGTTCAAGACCAACGACAAGAATAAGATTAGGGTTGTTTGCAACACTGATGGTTGCAAATGGGTGGTTTATGCTTCAATCTATAAGCCAAAGAACATGACTTTGCAGGTTAAGACTTTCAATTCTACATGTTGATGCCATAAATCATACCACCATGTGGATTTTTGGAATAGAGTAAAATCTACAAAAGAATAGAAGAATGTGAAAGAACTTTAGGGCACTCGTGTAGTACCTGCCAAAGGCACTCTGCTGATCAAGTCAGTAACTGTAAGAATGGCAAGAAAGTTTTGGTAGATCCAAGGTAAATTCAGTATAATTTCGTCGTACCTTTTTTATACCTTCCTGAGGTATTTATAATAGCCCTTGATTTCTTAAGTTGTGAGAAATCTGTACAAGGCAGATTTTCAGCTACTTGATGATTCTGCCATGATTTTACAGGTTTTTTTTTTATTATGTTTTCATCGAACAGATTTTGTTATTGGTAGCTTCTTGAATTTGAAAGGTTGCTGATATCTCTCATTTTGTTTTCAATATGACTTTTCAATTTTGAACTTTTCAATTTGAATGGTTGTGCTTGTTCTGCACGACTAAAGCCATTTCAGTCCGTTCAACCTATATCAAGGGTTTCATCTTTTCAAACTCATATTCAACTTTTCAGAGAAAAATAGAATTTCCACTTCCTCAAAAATAATTTGCGTTCCCAATTTTCCTTTCTTCTTCAAGTCCTGGCTCAACGAGTGCCTTAAGAAACTGGTTAGTCTTTCTCTATGTTCAATTTCTTTATTTCCTTTTCAAATCCATCTTTTCTCGCTTAGTCTTTTTCAAAAAATTTCTGCTCCAACGTCTTTCTCGTCTAAATCCAATCGTCTTGCCACATATAGGGATAAAAATGATACTGAGCATTTTGATTTTAGTCTTAGTGATAGTTAGCCAACATAGAAGATTAGGAAAATTTCTTTGGTGAATTTGGCTAAGGTTCGCCTAAAGGACTCATGATCTTGTGTCAGCTTCAAGGGCTTCTGTTGAATTTATATCTAACGATTCTAGAGAGGAAGAGAGCTCCACAAAAACCTTGAGTGAAGTCCATAGAAAAGAAGACCCATCAATTTACAAACCTAGAATTAGAAGTTTTAGGGCTCCGATCCGAATTCAAAATTAATTTGGCTTTCCTAAAATCGTACAATTTTTCTTAGTTGTTTGTTTTTATGTACTCCTTTTTAAATTTAGGCTCCGATTCCCTCTTCCTCAATTTGTTAGAGCCGTCCTTTTGCACTTTGATCTTGCCTCTGGTCAACTTATATCGAATAGCTAGCAGACTATTTGGGCTATCCAGATCTTTAGGAACATCCACAACTTTCAATTAGACCCACGCATTCTTCTAAGGTGGTACCATGTAAAGGAAAATATTCATGAGAGAGTTAGATATATGTTGAATGGCCGTCGCCGTACGGAAAATATTCTTTGGAACTTCTTTCGGGGATAAGACTTGGAAAGAGAAATATTTCTTTGTCTCAGGTGACTAGAGTGAGGTTGTTGGGGAGAACATAGACCAGTTAGGACCATTGGCATTTTGATTTTGGTAATGCGATTTAACTTTTGCGAAGTTAGTTTTCTCTTTAGTCGTCATTTAAATATCAAACTAGTTTCTTCCATGGCTAAATAAGATTCTGCTCCTAAAGATCTACTAAAGGTTGCCCATTGCAACTCATCAAAAATACTAATGAAGGCTAAATTTGTTGCTTTGGGTCTTCATCCAGCTGGTAAGGTAAATTTTTTTTTTGGCGATCTTGCTTTAATATGAACTCTAGCTTCCTTTTTTTGTAGTGATCTTTTGAGAAGAAAGTTTCTATCCCACCCTAGTACGAGCTTCAAAGGATGTTTGTGAAGAAGAAACTTAAGAGGAATCAGGCTTCCGCTTCCAATGAAGCTCCTTCAAGTCAGGCTTCTTCTTGCGAGGATGGTTCTTGCCCTGCAGTCTTTGCAGTGGAATCTATTAACCCTTCAGTTGAACTTGGGGGGATTGATGTTGTTATCTCAGATCCTGTGGCAAAAGAGAAAAGTCATACAATCAGGGACTTTTAAAAAAAATTATTTGGACTCAACTTGTAATGGGATAATTTTCCCTTTGTTTGTAGAAATTAATGAATTTTCCTCTTGCTGAATTCTCTTATGCTATTTTTGTATTTTTCTATATGTGTTGTGGTTGTACCTTTGCCTCCCTTTTTTTTTCCCTTATCTTTTCAAAGATTTGAAAAAAGATAGTTGGGGAAGTTTTTACCTCAGTCTTTTTGTTTGAGTTCTTATTTTGCTTTGGTCGTACGTATCAAAATTTATTTTTCCACCATCTACATTCGGTACAATTACAACTTTAGGTTGAACACTACAAGAGTATATACGAGCCTTGTGTTGCAATCACGATTTTTAGCTTAGTAGTCTAAGACTACTTCGTTGCCTTTAACTAGATAGTAGAAATTCATAAGTTCTGTTAGCTTGTCATCCTTCCAACCCCGAGGCTTGCTTATTGCTTTTCGAGGTTATTTTGTTTGAGGCTATCAATTTTGGGAAACTAAAGAACTTTCTGGATTTGATAGTGATTTCCTTGGGGAGGAATCGATGAGGTGTAACAACCTTTTGAGATAAGTATTAATTGAAGATAAACTTTAAGAGATTTGAAAAATTGTTACCTTTCACCTGATTTGATATATCAAAAGTCTATTAATCACCTGAGTGGCTGTATACTGTGACAGTTTCTGCTTTGAATTTCACGTTAGTTTGAGCTCTACAATTCTTGCTCATATTCTGCTTCATTGTTTGAAGATTTGAACACAAAACAAAAGGAATGTTCAATCCTTACTTCAATTGTATTCTTCAATAGAATCCATGTTCCCAACCCTTTTTCATTTGATGAGTCATTGACAAATAAACTCCAAGCTTCAATTGGACTTTGTTCTTCTTGTTCCTGTTTCCAAGACTATGAATTCTGCTATAAAGTCGGCTAAGACTTTTGACTTCATTGTTGTTCTCGGCACGTACCGAATGTCATACTCTCCTAGCTCTGAAGCCTAGGCAGCTATTTTTCTGTTGAGATCTGGTTTGTGGAGTACCTATCAAATTGGATGTGCAGTGACCATATCTACTATATGACTCTGGAAGTAGGGCTTTGGCTTCCGCACAGTTACAACTAGGGCAAGGATCAACTTTTCTAAACTTTTGTATCTGGACTCAGCATCTAGCAAAGTTTTGCTAACATAATAAATAGGACGTTGCTTCTTACCTTTATTTTTGTCAAGACGAAACTGGCTGCTTTTGTCTAAGACTGCCAAGTATAGCTCTAAGATATCATTAGTATTTGGCTTTTTGAGGAGCAGTGAGGATCCGAGATGATCTTTCAATCCTTTGAAAGCTAACTCACAGTTTTCAGTCCACTAGAAATCCTTGCATTCTTTTAGAATTGTTGTGGTATAATTAACTCGCGAGTGCACGAATTAACAAGTAATAAAGTGGAGTTCAAAGAAGAATTCTGATATCGATCCCAGAAGGAATAATGTCTCTAGTAGTAAATTTAAATCAATTGTAAACTAAATTATTAAAAGTAAAAGAGATTTTTTTTTGAGTGATTGTTGAGTATTAAAACAGTAAATTAAGAAAGCAATATTAAAAATTAAAGAACAAGGCAGCAAGTAGGTAATCAAAGATTTTAAGAAACAAGGATCATGATTTCACCACTATTACTCATATTTAGTCCTAATGCAATATAAATTCATAGGTTAACCCCCCTTTAATGACATATGACTAGAAGTTGATTCTCAATGCATTCTAATATAGCAAGCACAACGTGTTTAATTACTTCTAATCTAAACATGGAAATTTAAGCCCTAAGACATGCAAACCCAATAAAACATGTTAAAGTTGTCACTAAGGCATGCAATATTTCTATAACCATGTATTTTATTGCTCATCCATACTTATATCCCTTATTTCTAAGCCAATATAAATACTTAATCAATCCACATTTTCATGGAAGCATTAAGAACTACAATAAAATATTAACCTTAAACATGAATCAAACTTAAATATGCATTAAACACTAACTATTAGTTACATAATAATCCTCATAGAAAAATTAGTTACACATGATTTCTAAATTATCCATCAAACAAAAAAGAAATATCATAGATTAAATAGCTAGAAAATAAAGAGAAAAGGAATAAAATCCAATAGTTGATGGTTGCTGGAATTTATCCTTCAAACTTCAATCCTTGGCTTCTCCAAACTATGATCAAGGTAGCAAGTTTGACTCCTCAAATGGCTTGGCCGAACCTCCTTGTACCTTGCTTTGTGTAGCACAACTTTGCTATGAATTAACTAACAAGAACTGAACAAAAACCTAAGAGAAAAGCTTTGCTGCAATGAGGAAGAGAGAAGAGGGAGAGAAAAACGTCTAGCCGTGAGGGCGGTAAGAATATGCAGCCGTGTGGGCTGTGAATTGTGTTTTCTCTTCTAATAATGCATGGTATTTATAGGGAAGGTTTAGGAGAGGTTTAACCCTAAAACCCTTCTAAAACCTAGAGAATATAGGAGATAATATGTAAACTCAATCTCCAACTCCCATAATCCCTGGCATGGCCGGCCACCTCAAGGAGAATAGGGTAATTTATGCCTCATGTTCACACTAGAGATAAGGAAACATTCCTTATCTCTTTAGGAATCCAATTAATATTCAACTCTAATTCCTTTTTGCCTAGATATTATTCCAATTAATATAATTAGAATAATCTAACCTTCCATGTGGCATATGATGTGGCAAATTAGGACACATGGTTGGTGTATGGTGATATGGTAGTCCAATCACAAATGTAGTCCAAATAAGCAAAGAACTTTTCTTTTTTATCTTCAATGACCGTTAGGAAGATTCCAAGTAGACTTTGAGTAACCAAATGAACTTCGAATCCACTGATTCTTGTGGAAAACGTTATGTCTATGTCTTAGCTTTTCCAGAAATATCTTGTTTGCACAAATTGGACATCGGGAAGGTACTCAAATTCTAGTTTTCCTGAGATGGTGTGAATCTGCCGCAACTGTTGGAATTAGTGATTTTGTAAATCAAACTGGCACTAATTTCCCAAACCAACTGCAATGAAACATTTCAGAATTGAATCCTAGTGAATCAAAAATCATCTGCAACTGGAATCGCACAAAACCTCAAAGGCTAGCTCCAGATATGGTTTTCTCAGTAAAGGTTGCACAAAAACACAGTAATTCTGGCTTTAATCTTTCTATTATTGAAAACAGAAAAATACAATAATTAAGTACTTTTCATTATCATTTAATCATAAACTAACTTAAATTCAATATAAAAAGTGGCATAAAAACATTAACATTTTATGTCTATCAAGAATGTTGAAGAATTTGTTGGCATTTCTTAAGATCAAGAAATGAAACAACTTAAATATGCGGCCGTTCCATTGAGCTTCATGATTTCCTTTTTTTTCTAAGGGGACGACATGTCCATCAAAGCTTTAATTTGGCTTGGATTGGCCTATATTCCTCTTTGCGTTGCGATATGTCCTATAAACAGTCCTGAAGCAACTTTGAAAAAGCAATTGAAAGATGACCAAGAGGGAGAATTCGGTAGCCACAAGCTTTGGATTTGTTTTCTCTTTTCTTCTTCTTTTTGTCATTTATAATATGTTTTGTTTTGATATATTGATGGTTATTTCTAAGAACACGAGTAGCTAAGTTTTTGGAGTTATTAGCTCAATCAATGTTTTGTCATTGGAATGTGGACGAATTATTTATCGCTTGCCTTGGTGTTGGGATTGTACGTGTGATGAAGCTGGAACCAAAGTTGAAGGAAAAAGACGAAGACTCGGCAGTAAAGTCAAAATAAAACGTTACTGTTGGAAGCGTGTGTCGTTTTGAATTTTTATTATGCTTCAAAACGTGCATTTCATTTATCTTATTATTTTGTCTTCTAGCTAATTTTTTGTTATTTTAGCATTTTGATCTATGTTTTAGTTTAAATAGCAAACTTTCTGGTTTTGGAAGTTAGTTAGAAATTCTTCCATTGTAATCGAATTTGAAGCTTGGTTAAGCTTTTTGTAATGGAAGTTGCTTCGAGTTGACTTTCAGAACCTCTTTCTGAGCTCTATTATAAAGCTTGGATATTTCTTTATTCACTGCTATATCAACTTTGGTATCAAAGCTTGGAAATTTCCCACTTTGATGCTGATTTAGATGATGAAATTTAATCAATTTTGCTTGGAAATCGCCAATGCCGCTTCAATCAGACTTTTGGCAACCCTCTAATAGAACACAATACTGAATTTCACACCAGTATCCAACCCTGAACAAACAGATTACAAAATTAAAATTGGCATTCCATGTTTTGATGGGCATTTACATATTGAAGATTTCGTAGATTGGTTGTAAAAAAATGAATCATTTGTAGATTACATGGATAGATTACATGAATCATTTACATGTTAAACTTTTGGCTTACAAGCTAAGATGTGGAGCCTCAGCTTGGTGGGAACAACTTTAAATGATTAGGAGAAGGGAAATAAGAGAAGTGGTTAAGACCTAGCATCAAATGAAACAGCTATTGAAGGCCAGATTCTTACCAGCTGATTATGATCAAATATTGTATCAACAATATCATCAATCCCAGCAAAAGGGAAGGATAAGTAATGAATATAGTGAGGAATTCTTCAGACTTAGCTCACGAAACAGTTTGCAAGGTATATTAGTGGGCTGTTACCTTCTATACAAGAAAAATTAAAGCTAAACACCCCGTGGAATCTACATGATATAGTGGAAAGAAAAATTGGTAGAACCACCCCCAGAACCTTTACCAAATGGAAACTACCCTTGGAATTCAATTCAGAAAGTCTACACCTAGTTGTTAGCCAAACTCAAATACCTACCCTAGAAACAACAGCCCCAAGCAGCCACATGAACGAACAAAGCTACATGCAAGTTACTATTTCACAACCCACGACCTAACAATCTTTATGCCAAACCATATCCTTTGAAGTGCTTCAAATGTAATCAAGTGGGACAAAAATCCAGTGATTGCCCCTAAAGAAGAGTGTTACACATTTAGAAAGTTTTTGGTTGTGCATTATATAGAAGGTGTAGCTATCTTCTACAGTGCCAAAACAAACATAGAGGAATTCAATATTTAAAACAAAGTGCACAATCAAAGGCAAAGTACGTGAAGTAATTGTGGACAGTGGCAGCTCTGAAAATGTCATATCCAAGTCTCTAGTAAAAGTGCTGCAACTTGACACTCAAAAACACCCCTAACCTTACAAATTGGGTGGATCAAAAAAGGGGCTGAAACTACTATGACAAAACTTTGGAATATTATATTATCTATTGGGAAGAACTAGATGGAAACAATAACCTGTGATATGGTTGAAATGGATGCTTTCCATGTCCTTCTGAGTAGGCCATGGCAATTCGACAAGAGGGTAATACATAATGGAAAGGCTAACACATACTCATTTAAGCAGCATCAACAGAAAATCATCCTGTTACCATACAAACCCAACTCAAATACCAATCCTAAACCTAATCCACCTCCACAGTGCCAAGCTATGAGTGACTTGCCACCTCCCTAAACATTCATGGAACTCAGAAGTTTTCATGGTTTGGCGACATTCTACAGGAGGTTAATAAGGGTTTCAGTGAAATAGCTAGTCCACTCACCATTTGTTTGAAAAAAAGGCAATTTCAGTGGGGGAACCTCAGGAAACCAGTTTCAACACTCTCAAATATAAGCTAACTTTTTCACCAATTTTTATACTCCCTAATTTTGATCAGACATTTGACGTTGAGATGGATGCTTCTAAGATTGAGGTGAGAGCTGTTTTATGATGAGATTGTGCATGCTATAGAGTGGTCATCCTCTGCTCAACCTACATGTGAGAGAGATGATGAGATCCCGACCTTAATACTTCTCAGATGCTGGAAGGTTGAGATGAGTTATCCTTCTCCCCTTACCTTATGTCTCCATCCAGATGATGATGGTAACTTAACACATCAGTATATAGTGTGGTACACAGATATCATGATGATGATGATGATGTGATAATGTTGATGCTCATGATGATGTGATGATGATGCTAGTATTCACGATAATGTTTTAATGATGATGGTTTTCATGATTTTATGTGATTGATGGCAAGGATGATTATCTATTGATTTCTAAGATACTTTCATAGAAATTAAGAGTATTAAATTGTGTTTTTAAAAACAGTTTTACGTAATCTTGAATTTTCAGTTCCTAAAGTATTTGGGAGTTACATTTTGATTTTGTGGAATGTTTTTATAAAATAGGAAAATTTTCAAAAGAGAGAATGTTGTAATGGATGCTTTAAGTAGAAAGGGAACGACTTCGTTGGGTCATGTGTAGATGATATGATATCCTTTAACAATGCAGGTAAAGAAATTGGGAGTTAAAGCCGTGCAATCATCATGATCTCTTTTTGCTCAATTTCATGTTCAGTTAATATTAGTGAAAAAAGTACGAGAAAATCAGTACAATGATCCAAAATTGATGAAGATCAGAAGAGAGGTAGAGCAGGGACAAATGACAAATTTTAGAGTGTGATAGCTATAGTGATGGGTACCAAAATTTTTGTCCCTGATGAAGAAGTACTGAAAAAAGAGATTCTGGATGAAACTCGTGCATCTACTTACGCTATGCACCCTGGAAACACTAAGATGTTCCAGACCTTAGTGTTTATGTTGTTGGCCAGAAAAAAGGATAACGCACTATTTATATCTAGATGCTTGATTTGTTAGCAAGTTAAAATGAGAGGTAGAAACCTTTAGGACTTCTTCAGCCCTTATTGATATCAGAACGAAAGTGAGAGCATATCACAATGGATTTCATATTTAAGTTCCCTCACACTCCAAGCGAGAACAAAGGTAAATAAGTGATAATGGACATTTTCTCTTTAGAAGTTGGTTAAGATTCTAGGTGAATAACATAGTAAGCTTATTTGGAGTTCCAGCATCTACAAGTTGAACAAGGACCCAAGGTTTACTTCGAAGTTCTCGAGAAAGTTAGAAAAAACATTTTGCACTCAGCTACTTTTAGTACCATTTTCCACCTTCAGATAGACAGATAGTTTGAGACAACAATTCATGCTCTAGAAGATATGCTGAGGCCGAGTATGTTAGAGTTTAAGGAAGATTCAGAATCTACCATACCATTGGCTGAGTTCATGTACAATAACAGTTACCACTATAGCGTTGGAATATCACCATATGAGGTATTGTATGGGAAATAATGTCGGAAACCATTGTGTTGGAATTAAATGGGTGGAAGAAAACTCATTAGATTAGGGTATGTTCAAAAAAGGTTGATAAAGTGAAGTTCATTAGAAATTCAATAAAGGCAGCATAAGACATACAATATAGCTATGCTGAGATGAGAATAAAGTATTTTCAGCTTGAGGTAGAAGATAAGGTATTCTTGAAGCTGTTACAGTGGGAGGGTTTCGTACACTTGGGGAAGTGTAGAGAGTTGAGTCCAAAGTATATTGAACCATATGAGATAACTAAAAAAGCGGGCATTAGAGTATATGAGCTTACTTTAACGGAGGAATTTTTGTGAGTCCATAAGGTGTTTCGTGTCTCCTTGTTTCATAAGTATTTGTCAGACCTTTCTCAAGTATCAAAGCCACTGGAAATCGAGTTGCGATAAGAAACATCGTATGAAAAGCAACTTAAGCAAGTTCTGGGCAATAAAGAGCGAGTATTGCATACCAAGACCATTCCATTTGTCAAGGTTTTTTGGTGATACCCCCATTTTTTTCTTTGCAAGATAAGCCTTAAAATTCGATGATGAAAATTTTATAATAGGGTGTATGTTGTAAGAACCCGTATTTTCAATCACCTAAATTCTCTTCTGATTTTGACCCAATTGACCGATTTGACCAAGTTGACTGTGTGAGTCTAAGAGTTGACTTTTTGTGTGGTCAAAAGTTTAGGTCTAGGTCATAGCACTATTGTGTAGAGGCCGCTGATACAAGTTCGTGGACTAGCGGCACTCCTGAAACGAACTTGTAAATTTCAAGTTATGAGCAAAGAAAGTCATACTTCAATTCCATATCATTGAAACTTGGTACCAGCTCACCAACTGGTTAGACCTTAACTTATGAATATTTTCTCACATAAAATATTGTTATTTTATGTGCATGTTTAACTTTTTTGACATTTTTTACATAAAAACTGTCTGCATTTTGAGCCTTGACACTATTATTTTTTATCTATGCAACTAAGAGCATAGCTGGCATATGATTGTTGTCTATAAATAGACATTGTTGGCACAAATCATGAGGTAAGAGAGAAACATTAGCTGTCACCAAGATTTCTAAACCACCATTTCCCATCCTTCCACCAAGCCTACTTCAAACAATCATATCTCCCTCATCCGAATAAGCTAGGACACGACCTTAGGAGTTAGAACCGTTGGAAGCTTTTACGACAAGCATCACATTTGTACTGATATTATCACTGGGAACCCACTGGAGACCATCCAGAAACTGCAGCAAACTTCCCGAGAAACCATCGTAAATGACCACCCTCTCCGCCAACCTCCACCATGATTCAAGGGGTTTGAGACCTCACCACCATTACTATTTTGCACCATAGGGACCTCCATCTAGAAAACCCTGACCACCACCGGCCACCGGAGCTGCCATACGTGCTGAGGTTGAGACGTTTATCCATTAGCATTGAGATATATTGATTTCCATGCAAGCTATTTTGCTTGTTATATATTTACCTCATCGTACTGCTCAAAGCTTATTTATTTTAAGATAACGCTTCTATCTTTTATTTTTGATCCTTACTATAGACTACTCTGATGTACGACCCAGACTTATATATTCATGCTTTTGCATTATTTTTTATTTTATTATTACTATGTCATGCATGTGTAAATTTATTTTCACCTTCGTTATATAAACCCTTTTTTTTTAGAATGGTTTCACGAGATGACATGAAGATAATCTGGTGATGACTTGATGGAAGTTTTATGATGACCTGACACGAGTTTGTTGGAATCATCCTTAAGTAGGATCTCTCTGGGAAATCCTGAAAGGATTCATAGGGCATCAGCTTGGTATCGTAGTTTTCGGTTTACTTTCTTTGGGAGTTGCGCATTTGGTGCAACCTATTCATGTACTAAAGTATCTCTTTCTAAATTTTTTGTGTAAATAATCTCTCATGATGTTGAGACATTGTTGTGGTGTAATTTGATAACTTGCAAGTGCAATAATCAGCAAGTAATAAAGTGGCATTCTTAGAGAATTCGTATATCGATCCCACAGGGAATAATACCTCCAATTTTAATTATAAATCAATTGTTAATTAAACTAATAAAAGTAAAACGAGAATTGTTTGTTGGTTGTTTGTTTGAGTAGCAAAGCATTAATTAAAAGAAGCAATATTAAAATTGTAACAAGGCAGCAAGTGATAAGTTCAAAGGTTTGATGAAACAAAGATTATGACTTCACCACTATTACTCCTATTTAGCCCTAATACATTATAGATTCATAGGTTAACCCCATTTTAACTATAAGTGACTAAAAGTTGATTTCTCAATGCATTTTAATCTAGCAAGAACAAGGTATTTAATTATCTCTAATCTAAATACCGAAATTTAATCCCTAAGACATGCAAACCCAATAAGATCTTGTTAAAGTTGTCACTAAGGCATGCAATATGTCTATAAACATGTATTTCATTGCCCATCCATATTATACCCCCTATTTCTAAGCCAATAAAATACTAAATCTATCCACCATTTCATGGAAGCATTAAGAACTACAATGAAATATTAACCATAAATATGAATCAAACTCAAATATACATTAAACACTAAATAGTCATAATAGGGCTACATCATAATCCTTATAGAGAGTTAGTTACGTATGTTCTCAAAAATATCCACCAAATATTTAAGAGAAAATATAGATTAAATAATCAAAGAAAATTAAGAGCAAAGAAACAAATCCAAAGATTTATGGCTGCTGAATTTGATCTTCAGTCCTTCTCCTCTTTGGCTCTCCAAATTATGCCTCAAGATGCAAGATTGAAAGTCTTCCACAAGCTGGCCGAATTTCTCCCTTGACCACAACTTGGTGTAGCCGAATATCTCTATGTAAAAACCTTTGAAAAACTGAAATAAAACCTAAAACCTAACTTTGTTGCCGCTAGAAAGAAGAAAAGAACTGCAGCCGTGAGGGCTGTGGAGAAATGTAGTCGTGAGGGTTGTGGTGTGTGGTGGTGAATTGTGATGAATGGTAATTTGTGTTACAATGTGCATGGTATTTATAGGAGATGTTTAACCAAGGAAAAACCCTAGAGTCATTCTATAACCCTAGATATTATTCCAATTAAATAGGAGATAATATATATTCATAATCACAACCCCTATATTTCCTCAATATGGTCAACCCTCTAAGGTTGATAATGTCATTGGTGTCTCACATTCACACTAAGATAAGGAAACATTCCATATCCCCTTAGGAATCCAATTTAACTCTAATTCTAATTCATTTTCTTAATTTTTATTCCAATTAATATAATTAGAATAATCTGACCTCCCAGGTGGCATATGATGTGAATTGTACACATGGCTGGAATGTGATGATATGGCAGTCTATGCATAGATGTCATCTTAGTAAGCAAAAACATTTTCCTTTTATGTCTTTAGTGTCCATTAGCATATTCCAAGAACACTTTGGATGACCAAATGAACTCTGAATCCACTTATTCTGGTTGAAAACGTTAGTTCTATGTCTTAGTTCCAGGCATATCTTGATCGCACAATTTGGACAACGGGAAGACACTCAAATTTCAATTTCTCCAAGAGAGTGTAAGTCTCCGCAACTGTTGAAAATGTTGATCTTGTAAATCAAACTAGTACTGATTGACCGATCCAATTGCAATGAAACTTTAAGCATTGAATTCTAGTGAATCCAGAATCATTTTCAATTGGAATCGCACAAAACCTCAAAGTGTAGCTCTAGATATGATTTTCTCAGTAAAGATTGTACAGAAATACAGTAATTTCAGCACTTGCCTTTCTTTCACTAAAAATAAAAAAATACAATATTTCAGTACTTTTCATTAACAATTAATTATAAACTAACTAAAATCCAATATAAAATATGGCATAAAAATATTAACTTTTTTTGCCTACCAGACATGGTAGATCAAGAAGTCAAAATTCGATAGCTAAGAGCTTTAAAGAGCTGATGTATGTGTAAGACCTTCTGCAGAGCCTAGCTCAAACCTTGGGCAGTTTTTCTAGGTCATCTATGTAGTTGGCTACAAGTTTTACTATAGTGAGGTTAGTGACTCTAAAAAATCGGATGCAGCCGTGGCATGGCTAGTGAGTCTTATAAAGATCTTATTTAAGGGTACGCAGTGCATCGATGAAGACATAAATAGAATCGCAAGTTCCTACTAAAAATAATGCATACATGTGGTAGATGACATAGAGGACCATTTTGGGATGTACTTGAGATCGTTTCCACTTTGCTTTAGACTATGAGACAATGAGTATGATCTTCTTGCTTACAAAGTAATAATGAGGCAATAATTTGAAAATCTAACTCTAAGGACCATGTCGGTCTCAGACCACGAGTGAGTGAGGTCATACTAGAGGATGTTCCAATGGTAAAATTCATCGGATGTGTTATTCCAATGAACTTTCTGTGTTACCTCTGGGTGAGAGGTCAACTTTTATATTAACCTAGTCCCTTGTACAACCCTTTTATATTTACTACATTATCTTATCACTCTAATAAAACTCAAAGAGTTGAAAGGGCAGATATAAAACCTTATTCCGACCAAGTGTATCGCCAGCAGGAGCTCCAGTACTATTTGTGAAGAAGAAAGATGATTCAATGAGGTTGTGCATCAACTATCAACAATTGAACAAGGTGACTATCTGCATCAAGTATCCTTTTCTACAAATTAATGATTTGGTCGATCTATCGAAATGAGCTAGATTGTTTTATCAAATGGGTAAAAGTGTAGATAAAGCATTTAACAAAGCAAAGTATAAAAAAATTACAAGCAGAAAATTCATAAAAATTGTCTTTAGGATAACTTAACATCCTTTACAATTACAAAAGGAAAAAGTAAAAGTAAGTCTCTAGTCAAGCTGAAGGGTTCACCTTGACCAATGTTCAACCAACTTGATTAGACGAAGGCGGGAGAGGGTTGTTTACCAAGGTAGGGCTAACATATGGCTCATGAGGATGGACAATCTCAAGAATTTCTTGCCTTGCTACCATACCAACAGGGTTGAGCTCCTCATTTAGCTCTTCGGAAAAATAGCCTCAGTCCCCAAATAATATGACTTGGAATCCACCATCCATGCTCGAAGGAAGCCTCAAAAAGTTTTTCCAACATGGAAAATTCTCTTTTAGGTTCCTCTGCCTTTCTCCATTTCAATAACAAGGTATAAGCGATCACTTGCGACATATGTTGAGTAACCCGAGGTTGTTCAAGGCTTACTTCTGATCATCAATTACTAGATCCTTTTCATCCTTAACCTTTCCAAGCTCATATGTTAGCGCTGTGATCTTGAATTCTATCATCTTCCATTTAAATTGGACCATATTAGCTTTATTCTCAGCCTTTTTGTGCTGGATCTTGGCAGTGTTACGATTGTCCAACAATGTTTGATACTTGATCAAATGCTTATGAAGTGAAAATTCACTCTAGCGTTGCTGCAAATAAAAAACAACTTGGACGACCTGCCAAATAGACACTCAACAAGGCAAACATACCATGAGTTAAACAGAGAGAATTCTAATAAATACGTTTCACAATTTACCTTAACAACAATCTGAACCAACCCCATTGAAAATGCTTTTTTTAGGAACCTTGTTCAAATTGTCAAAATCATAAGTGAGTAAACATTCACTCGCTACAGCCAAAGCATCCATAAGGTTGGAAGCACTACTACCATCATCAAAACCTTTCTCTTGGCCAGCCAAAAGAGAGGGTTGTTCAAGATCCACCATCATTAGGCTTTTTCGTGGGCTTGATGGTGGAATGACTTATTCTCCGCTTTATACCCTTTGGCCTTTTTTCTGTGCAGAAAAGGATGCCTCCTTGCCAGCTACACTTTCACTCCAAGCAACAGAAGAAAGCTGCTTTGAAGTGAGAGTAGGCTCAAAACCATGAAATATGGTGCCATTTTCAGCAGTTGGTGCACCAACTCAGCAACCCTCAACAATTCATTTTTGGGAGGATCTAACCCACCACGACCACGACCATGAACGGATTTGTCCTTCTCCTTTAGTTGTTTACACTTTTTCTCAAAGGGATTGCTTGCAAACGAACAAACTTCTATTCACAAAATGGCTTGAAGATTTGGAATTATAAGCCAAATAGTTCAATCAAGAATTCTTACCGGCCACATTTGCTGAAGATATAGTCTGTTCGGAAGAACTTTCTGATCGAACAAAAACTGTAACAACCCAAATTTTCTCACGCTCCTTATTTGTGACACTAGACTATGTTGACTAGAAAGAGGCCCGATGAATTTTTGTCCAAACAAGTTTCTGCTCGAATCTTATCAAGTCTATTGTAGAGGTCGCCACTATGATTTCGTAGACTGGCAGCATGCCCAAATCAGCATCGTAGATTCTTAGTTATAGGCAAAACAATATTGTAATTTAAATTCCAAATTAGACTTTAAGTTTATATGCATAGACAGTTCTAAGATCTTAGTTGGAAGAAAACCACTTTGGAAAGCCACACTCTTCCTTAGATCTAAACCTTTTTCCAATGATTGGAAGCTCACAGCCACCACCACTAAAACTGAACCATCAAGGAGAGTTTTCCTGATGCTTTGCTGAGAGCCTCACTTACCACCACCAGAGATAGAAATGCCACCACAGCCCTATGAAAGTGTGACCAACGCACCAGCTCCGACGAGCTCGCAGGCGGCGAGTCAAGCATCACCGCGCCTACTACGGGCACCCCATTACTCCAAAGAACCTCTTCCAAATGACTCCATCCCCTATTTCCGCTGACAACACCTCCAACAAACCCTTTCTTTAGCTGCAACTTCATCTTCTCCAGTGAAGCAAACGGCGGCAAGTGGGACCTTACAACCGATTTCAATAGTTTCAAAGGGTCATGGGAAAGCTAACTACGTCAAGCTTTTAGTTCAGCTTGGTCATAAATTGAACTTTGGTTGAACTTACCATTTTTTTTTTAGCTTAATTTCTATCACCAGAGGCCAAGTTCTGTCAAATTGAAGGTACCAACACAATCTTTATATGCTCAATTTTGTTTTCGTGTAAAAATTGTAGCATGGGTACTTGTATCTAAAAAATGCTCAAATTCGACCAGGGATCAAATTTACAGATCAGAATTGGACTATCGCAGAATGAAAGTCACTAAAATTGGAGGCTCAATAAGGTCTCTAAAGGCCTAAGTAACCTTACCCATGTAGAATTTTGAATAATTTTGAAGAAATGAAAAACCTCCAATTTTGGGTATGTAGCCGACAGGGGCCTTTTTGTAATTACTGAAACTGAAGGGAAATTTTAATAATTAGTGTTTTAATTATGTAATTAGAGACTTGGGGAACTCCCCTGAGCTTTCAGTTAATTTTTTTGATAATTAAAAGAATTTTTGATGAATTATTTTTAAGTGTTTCGCATAGGTGATAGCTAGTTTGGAGATCCACCAGAAGCATGCCTCTGTTCTGTGAGTATAATTTATTTTCTAAATATTTAGAATTATATATTATTATGATTTAATTGCATTTAAATTATGCTTATTAAATATATGATATATGTGAATTTTAATGGCTGCTGAATATGGATTATGCCCTGTATTTGTGATTTTAATCGAATTAATATTTATTGGGAATAAATATGAAATTTGTGTTTTGAATGGATATTTGGTGATTGATGAAAATTTTAAGCATTTTTTAAAATTTTAGAAATTTCGTGCAAAATGGTAATTTCAAAAAAAGTTGTAGTTTTTAACGAACTTAAGAAATTAAATTTTGGGGTTATTTTATGATTGTAGAAAGATTAGAATATTTTTTTGAATTTTTTCAAAATAGGAGATTTTGGAAAATTGTTGAATTTATTATGATTTTAAAATAAAAGGATTTGAGAATTTAATGAAATCCGATGATGGGTGGTCTTAGAGATGATTTTGATGACTACCACACAATATTGACATGCTGATTGAGATATGCATGTTATTATGGGTGCTACTATGATATTACACCATCCATTGTTGCCGACACTTGTCGACAAAGAGATTATGAGGATCCTGCCATGATGTAGTTGGGACACTAGTTCGTCATGATGAATTATACACCCCTCCCATTGCGTGTGACTCCGTCAGGACGCTAAGGGTCACATGGCCCGATACTAGATGTGGTACAAGTTTTGATATATGATATATGATTGTTGATTGTTGATTTTTTATATTTAAATTAGTTTTTGAACTTACAGGTTATGGCCTGTGTGACTGGAACATTATGGGAATCTGTTCAACAAAATGAATTTAAATATTTTAAGTTATGGGTCTAGCAACTAATCCACGATTTTAAGTAATTGTGTTAAAATTACTTTTTCTCCCTAAATTGTGTTTAAATGATTTATAATTTATGGGAATAAAGCTAAGGATTTTGTGAAAATATTTTCAAAACATAAAACTTTCGAAAAAGTGACGAAAGATTTTGAGTGTGAAGAATTTTACCTACTAGACATCTATTTTGTAGTTACGTGGGAGCACTCATTGAGATATCCACATCTCACTTTTTGTATGTTAACACCGTTCCTCCAGGTCCTAGCTGCAAGTCCTCGTGAACTACCGTTGGCATCGCATTCGTACTTGGCTTCCCCTACTGTTTCATTAATTATGTAATAGACTATGCTACTTGTATTATTTTATAATACCTGCTTAACTCACTTAGTGTCTCTGACATTCCATCTACTTTTTCAGCTAATTAATAGTTTTGTATGACCTAGCAGTATATTGACGTGATGTACATTTTATCCATAAATCATATCTTACATATTGTTTACTTGTATAATAAAGCGTCTCGGAGGAGGATTTCGTTGGTTGTCTTGAAGGACTATGATGGAATCTTTTATCAGGTTGGGTTTCTCCAGGGAATTTAGAAGGATTCCCTAACCAGATTCTGTCATCTTGGTATTAGAGCTTTAGGCTTACTTTCCTAGGGAGTTGTGCATTTGGTGCACCTTATTTTTGTATCAAAGTGTTTCATTATGAACCTGTCATATAAATAATCACTCATGAGGCCAAGACACAATAGACGAGCAACTCAAAGGTTGATAGTTGAGAAGTTTAGTGAGCCTACCTATGTGCGTGACCTTATTCAGTGATTGACTCAAACCTTAGGATATGAGGTTTTTTCTAAATTATCTGTATAGTTGGCTAAAAGTTCAGGAGTTGTGAGATTTAAAGGCTCAAAAGATTTTGTTCTAGTTATGAGGTGATTACTAGAATCCAGTGAAGATCCTAGTAGAGGGCTTAGATTGCCTTGATGTGGATATAACCAAAATCACAACTTCCTGCTCAAAGATATTACCCACAGTTGATGGATGGCAGAGTAGACCAGTTGTCACTGTAGTTGAGATCAGTTTAATAATGCTTTTAATGACGAATATGATTTTGTGCCTATTCACAAATGAATAGGCCAAAAATCGAGAATCTAACTCAGAGAAACAAAACAGTATCCGATCTTGAGTCAATAAGGTCATAATGGAGGATATACCAGTATTGAAGGATTTTCTGGATGTGTTTCCCGAAGGCCTTCTAGGATTACCACCGGGAATGGAGATTGATTTTTAGATTGATCTAGTTTCGGATACCACTCATATATCATTACAACCATATCAGATGGCTCTAGCTGAATTTAAAAAGCTAAAGGAGCAGTTACAAAATCTTGTTGATAAAGGTTTTAGCCGTCTGAGTGTTTAGCCATGGGTTGAGCCAATTTTTTTGTCAAGAAGAAAGATAGCTCGATGAGGTTGTGTATCGAATATCAACAATTGAACAAAGTAACCATCTATAACAAGTATCCACTTCGACCGATTGATGATCCATTTGTTCAGTTACAAAGAGCTAAAGTAGTTTTGAAGATGGACCTGAGGTCAAGTTATCATCATTTGAAGATTAGGGCATCAAACATTCTCAAGACAGCCTTCAAATCCCGCTATGGACACTACAAGTTCCTCGTGATGTTTTTTGAGCTCACTGTTGCTCCAGCATCGTTCATAGATATGATGATTAGAGTCTTTCTTCCATATCTTGACAAATTTGTTATCAAGTTCATCAATGGCGTTTTGATATATTTGAAAGATGAATTTGAGCACAAAAAGCGTTTGAGATGAGTTTTGCAGAACCTGAGGGAACATTAGTTGTATGCCAAATTCAGCAAATGTGAATTTCCGCTAGATAGAGTAGGATTTTAGGGTCATATCATCTCGACCGATGAGATTTATGTGGATCTTCAAAAGGTAAAGGTTGTGTTGAATTGGGACAGACTGACCACCATTACAGAAGTAGAGAGTTTTCACGACTTAGCTGATAGGCGTTGCATAGAAGCATTTTTGAAGAAAGCTGGACCACTACATCGTTTAACGAGAAAATGTTAAGTATATGGGATGACAGATGCGAAGAAAGCTTTCACGAGTTGAAGAGCAAATTGACAACGACTCCAATACTTACCCTACCAGAGGGTGATGAAGGATTTATAGTCTATAATGACGCTTTGCATGATGGGTTAGGATGTATGCTTATGTAGCATAGGATAGGCTTATGGCTCATGACAATTAGAGAAGCACGAGTTGAATTACCCCACTCATGACCTAGAATTACCCGCAGTGATGCACTTAAAACTATGATACATTACTTGCATGAAGCTATCTGCCATATATTCACAAGCCATAAGAGCTTGAACTATTTGTTCAAACATAAGAAATTGAACTTAAGAAAAAGAAAGTGGGTGGAATTAATCGAATATTATGACTTCACGATCAATTACCACCCTAAAAAACTAATGTTATAGGTGATGCCTTGAATACAAAGGCTACATGCTCTTTGACGTATGTACAATTAGTGAAACTTCCTTTAACGGTGGAATTAATGGAGCTAGGTGTTAAGCTAAACACCCATTCTTCAAGACATATTTTAGCAAAGTTTCATGTATGTCCAGTGCTTGTTGACTGTATTCTTGAAGCCCAAACCAGTATACTGCAGTTATTAGAATCAGAAGTAAGGTTGAACAAGGTTTGAGAACCGACTACTCAGTGAGACATGACAAGTACTCGACTGTGTGTACCTGCAAATGTAGAGCTTAAGAGATAAATTATGGTTGAAGCTCACAGTTGTGCATATACTAGGCATCCTGACAGCACAAACATGTATCGAACTCTAAAGCAATATTATTGCTGGACTGGAATGAAAAGGAAAATTGCAGAGTAGTCTCTAGATGTAAAAAAAGTCAGCAGGTGAAGGTAGAAAGACAAAAATCTTCCGGACTCTTGTATCTTTTATCTATACTTGTGTGGAAATGGGAGCACATTACTATAGATTTTGTATTCAAGCTGCCGCGCATTTCAAAAAAAGCATGATAAAATTTGGATAATTGTCGATCGCCTAACCAAGCCTGCACACTTTCTACCTGTTTGTGAGACTTTTTCTCTTTGGAAGTTTGCTAAGCTATTTGTGAACATATAGTGAGCTTACATGGAATTCTTATATCTATCATATTGGATAAAGGCCCAAGGTTTGTTTCGAGGTCCTGGAAGAAGTTACAAGAAGCATTTGACACTCAACTACTTTTTAGTACCACTTTCCATACTCAGACAGATGGGCAGCCAGAGAAGAGGATTCAAACTCTAGAAGTTATTCCAAGTCATGTCTATAGAAGTTTAAAGAAGATTGGGAATCCAACCTACACTTGGCCAAGTTCACATACAATAACAATTGCAACTCCATCATTGGAATGTCACTATATAAGGCATTGTATTGTAAACAATATCAGACCCTGTTGTATTGGGATGAGTGAGAAAAATAAAACTCATTGGATCTGAGTGTGTTCAGATGATGGTTGATAAAGTAAATTTAATCATAGATGGACAGAAGACAGCTCAAGATAGGCAAAAGAACTATACGGATAAAAGAAGAAAGGATCTCGAGTCTAAGGTTAGAGATTGGGTCTTCTTGAAATTGTCATCTTGGAATGGTGTTGTATGCTTTGAGAAATGTGGAAAGTTGAGTTTGAGGAATATTCGACCATACGAGAAATCCAATAGAGTAGGCCCAGTTGCTTACAAGCTTGCCTTTCCGGAGGAACTTTCACGAGTCTATAATGTGGTTCACATCTCCATGCTTTGAAAATACTTGTCAGATCATTCTCACATGCTAGAGCCACAAATTGTTGAGCTCCGAGAGGATTTTTCATATGAGAAGAAACCCATTAGGGTTGTGGATGAGAAAGAAAAGGTATCGCTTAACAAGACAATTTCGATCGTCAAAGTTATTTGGCAGAATCATGGTACTAAAAATGCGACATTGAAACCTAAAAAGCTGAAAACTATTGCATTAAGGGAGTAGGTCACCTTCTAAAAAAAAGAAAGAAAGACATATATAGATCAAATTATTGCATATATATATATAAATGGTTTTGCTATAAACTCCACATG
>QANX01004160.1:0-19944 GCA_003254975.1 Ochetophila trinervis
ACGAATTAGAAAAAATATAAATTGAAAAAAATTATTTTTAAATGGTAAAAATTTAAAAAATAAATCAAAACATTAAATTTATAAAAATTAATTTAATTATTTTAAAATCTACATCAATTATTTTTTCCTTGCCAAATTTATAGTAGAAAATTTTGTAGTAGTAGATGGTCCCAGACCACTTTTTCCACGCTACAGAAGCTCGTTTAGCACGGATCTGACGGTGCACAGAGATGGAACACAGAGAACACTTGCCTAGCATGTACTATGAAGCATCGGATTAAGTAGTAAAAGACAAAACACGAGAGAGAAAGTCAAAAAAGCCCTTCGTCTCGACGTCTGGTTGAGCCCAAGTAGACGACAGAGAGAGTGCTTGCGACTGCGTTTCTTTTGGTTATAAATTGGACAGCCTTGCTCTTAGTTGAACAAAGCAAAGCGGGTTATATGCTCTCTCAGTGTGCCTGAAATTAATTTTTTTTCCGATCCAATTGAGTCTTTGAGACCCAAAAATAAAATAAAAAATGGCGATGAAGCGTGTGGCTGCGACTGCTGTTCGTACTTTTTCTTCATCGGGAAGTACTTCAGGATTATCGACGACCTTCAATCGAGAACTCCATGTAAGCAATTCTTCTCCCTCTGCTTGATATAATAAGCATCTACTACTGCATGCAATTGAAAGTTTTTATTTTTTATTCGTTAATTTGAATGGGGTTAAATTGTATAATCACGACACGAGCTTTCTTCCTCTGTGAGAAAATCCTGTTGATGAATTGATCACTCTATTTCCTGTTTTGTTATCGAACACTTCGAAGAAGAAAAAGAATACAAAATCTCCTTTTTGGGTGATCGTTCACGCATGCGTGTTCTTGGACAATCGGACGGCCAGGATCTGAACCCCCTGCGTAATGTCGTTGATAACGATGATCTTATGGCGGGTGGGTTTGGCACGTCACTAGATGAATGTGTTGACTGCCACGTGTCCATATCCTTCTTCCTCATAGTCGTGGTTCATGAAAATGGACTCGAAGGTGGCCTACTGGTCCACCAACAAGCCCATTACGGTAACAAAAAGCATTTTTATGAAAATTCAAAATTGGGGATTATTTTTTTATTTTTTGTTTGAGTTATTGAGTGTAATCCTAAATTTGTTTGGAAAACGGCCGAGCTTGACTCTTGGCAGGTGATTCTATTTATCATAAAACTAACGCTGTCAGAATTTATTGTAATTTTAAAGTAAAAATGATTAATCTTATCCCACTCTTTCTGCGTCCAAGAAGATATCCATAAAATAGACGCTGATCGGTTTCTTTACAGTTAAGGGAATATTTATGCGTACCATTTTCATTTCTCAGCTCTTTTTGGTGAACAGATGGTATGTCTGTGTTTGTGTGAGTTTTTGTCATGTTATAAAACTAATTAAAGCTCATTTTACCCAAGTTATTAAAGTTGCAATGTCTTTGTCTCCCTCACTGTTTAAATTGCAGGCTTCTCCTGGCAGCAAAAAGATTGTTGGGGTTTTCTACAAGGCCAATGACTATGCTAAACTGAACCCCAACTTTGTTGGTTGTGTGGAGGGAGCATTGGGCATACGCGAATGGCTGGAATCACAAGGCCACCAGTACATTGTCACTGATGACAAAGAAGGACCAAACTCTGGTTAGCATATAGACAGAGTACTTTTTGTAGTTCTGTTATGTATCTCATCTTAAACATAAATAAATGATCATGTCACCATTTGGTCAGCATAGCCATTTGACTAATATTCCAATGTTTGGGTTTGGTTGAAGTCCCAACATTGTGTGGTTGTCTTGACACATAATTGTCAATGAACCTTGTTACTAGAGAGGAAATAAAATTCAGAAACTAAAATGATTTAGTACTTAATGGGAAATGACTAATGGTCATGAATTACGTGTCAAAGAATATGGCTTGCCAAAAACTATTTTCGTTTGCCTATTGGCAGCAGCAGTATTCCATTTTATGTTATTGGTATTTGGTATGACAATTTGCAGAAGAATTTGAACTAATTCATTGTCCTCTTTTGGTGGATGTGCCCATGATACAGAACTCGAGAAACACATTGATGATCTTCATGTTCTTATAACCACGCCTTTTCATCCTGCATATGTTACGGAAGAAAGGATAAAAAAGGCCAAAAATTTGCAGCTGGTTCTTACGGCTGGAATTGGTTCTGATCATGTTGATCTGAATGCTGCTGCTGCTGCTGGATTAACAGTTGCAGAGGTCACAGGAAGCAATGTGGTGTCAGTCGCAGAAGACGAGCTCATGAGGATCCTCATTCTTGTCAGGAACTTCTTACCTGGATATCATCAGGTTATTAATGGAGAATGGAATGTTGCTGGTATTGCTCACAGAGCTTATGATCTGGAAGGAAAGACGGTTGGAACTGTTGGCTGTGGACGTATCGGCAGGCTTTTACTTCAGAGGTTGAAACCTTTTAACTGTAATCTCCTGTATCACGACAGGATCAAGATGGATCAAGAACTGGAAAACCAAATTGGGGCAAAGTTTGAGGAGGATCTTGATGCAATGCTTCCAAAGTGCGACGTAGTTGTCATCAACACTCCTCTTACTGACAAAACAAGGTATTCATCCTAACACTCATCTTCCAGCTGACGCCATTTCTATCTATTTCAGTGTTAAACTCTGTTACTCCTTTATATTAATGGTTCACATCAACTAAAAAATTGATAGGATGAGTTTGAACTTGGACTATCATTTTGTTGATAGTGCTTTCTTGAGAGATGTAAGTCTGCTCCATGTCTGAGGTTATAGATTTTGACTGCAGTCAAATAGAGCTAAACTTCAATTTCACTTATTTTCTTTTTCTACTGATAAGATATTCAAGTCAGCATAAATTGAGTGCTAAATCCGCTGTTAAATATTTTTGTTTTACTTATGATCTGTTATGAAATACCAATTTTGTGTTGTGAAAATAACTAGAATCATGATCTTGTGAACTCAGAGGGTTGTTTGACAAAGATAGAATTGCAAAGTGTAAGAAGGGAGTCCTGATTGTTAACAATGCTCGAGGAGCAATCATGGATACACAGGCAGTTGTCGATGCTTGCTCAAGTGGGCACGTTGCAGGTAACTGAGTGATGGCCAAACATTCTGGAATTTTCAAGAATGTGGCACCTTTCTTCTCTAACATATAATATAGTATCATAATCTAGTTTGCAAATTATGGGACACAACTATTACGGGAGCCTGCAAAAACATGGTGCTGACAACTATGATTTAACATAGTGCCCTGTATGGACTACTGGAGATGGTTTCATTTTTATTTTTCTGATTGTCCAGGATACAGCGGCGACGTTTGGTATCCACAACCTGCTCCCAAGGACCATCCATGGCGTTACATGCCAAACCAAGCTATGACTCCTCACATTTCTGGGACAACAATTGATGCACAGGTAGATTTATATTCTAGACGTGTTGCTTGTTTGCCTTTTTGGTCTCACGTCATTTTGTTCCTCTTCCACAACTCCTAACCAAAATATAAAATGGAAATTGTTTGCAGCTCCGATATGCTGCTGGAGTTAAGGATATGCTGGAGAGGTACTTCAAGGGAGAAGAATTCCCCGCACAGAACTATATTGTGAAGGAGGGTGAACTAGCAAGCCAATACCGATGATTCTTTACTTTTCTGTTGTGTCAATAAATCTAGCGTTTTGAGTGTGTTGTCTGTGGAGGAGGCTTAATAAAAAATCAGAGAGATGCTTATGCATTTCAATGATGTATGTTTTTTAAATAATGAGTGTAACTCATGCTGATAATAAATGCATCGAACTTGTTAGTCTATAAACCCTGTTTTATGCTAGTATGCTGTTGATATGGAATACTACTACTTACTACTACTACTACTACTAAGTGAGACTCTGCAACAAAGTTGAAAAGCAAAAAATAAAAAAAAAATAAAAAAAAATTGTCTGCACTTCAACTCTGAATTTTCATAGTCTTGAATTCAAACATCTTTACTTTGTTTAAGGAATTGGAGATCCTTCATTTGCATCTGAACAGCTTCTTTTGTTAGAGGCTTAGGCTCTGGAACAATGTTCATTTCGCGGCCTTGAGCTACTTTCTCAGCCTGATTTTTTACAAGCCTCTGAATCTCAGTTTGCTGGATGGATGGGAAAACAGCACAAAGCATAACATTTAGAAGACTCTCGTCTTCTTCCTCTATAGGGTCCTTCCCAAAGCAACAAATATAAATAGCTTGAAGTGCTTTTTCAACACGAATCTCCATAGGAATGGTTGGAGTAGGAGCCTTTAGCTTGGCACGTCTCTGCAGCATCATTTAAAAAGTTTGTTCTTAATTTCAAAAGCCTTAAATATAAATAGTAATAATAAAGGAATTTGAGAATTGAAAATCATATTTTTCCACTTCAAATTAGAACCAACCTCTTTTGCCTCATTCATGGAAGCCAAGAAAGTCTCCTCTTCAAATTCAATATCATTTGAAATCCTCAGCCTTGCCACCCCTTCCAAAATCTCCTCGGATTTGAGAAGACCAGCACCAACAGCAGCAAGCCAACAGCATAGCAAAACATACAAAGGATCCCCTGCCTACAACCATTAAAAAGACGAGCAAGAAGAGCACAGTAAAGTTTCCACTATATATATATATATATTCGTTTCAAGTGAAAAACGATGACAAAAATAGTTACCCGGCCTCGTCGTTCTTGGAATTCGTAAAAAGCTCTCGAGTCAGTCACCGAACACTTATTTCCAACCCTCCTTCGGAACTCTGCAAAATCAATAATATCACCGCCAAGACCACCCTCGCCGTTCATAATTCTAGCTACGAGGCCAATAACGGGGAGAGCGCCGATAACCCTGTTGGCGAAATTCGAGAAGGACTTTGGGTTTTCAATATAAGCTCGAACAGACAAAACCCCGTTGGAATTGGAGTACTTAGGCGGTCTGGACCATTTGGGTCCTGTGAGGTTTCCATAAATCTGACGGAGAAATAACAGAGAAGTTGGAGAGATGGGTTTGCTGAGGATGTTAGAGAAAGGGCTTTTGGCGGTGAAGATTTGGGAACTGAGACCGGTTTGCAGAGAAGATGAAGTGGATGTGACCACCACCATTGCTGTTGCAAAAATGGAAGTAAAATCCCGTTGATTATATTAGCCTCTCATTTATATACGTTTATCCGATTGAAAAATAATTGTCTACTTCGCACCTACTGTAAGAGCTAAGAACCGTGTGAATTTATCGGTTTTGGGTAAGTCCCTACCCGATATACGCAGTCACTCAGGCCTTGCCATATTCATCATAAAACATATAATAATATTTATGTTAAATCTTTATCACATGAAAAATCGCACAAAATTACAAGAGAAAATTACATTATTGCACCTTAAACTATATCATATCTTGCACATTGCAATCTAAATAAATAAAATTCCGCATTTTCCACTGTTGGTACTAATACTAATTGGAAACAATCAGACTGCTATATTTTTGTCCTTCGTTTCCCTACAACCCTTTTCCCTCAGTATCGATCACATTTTTCTTGCCCTTCCTCCTTTTAGCTGCACGCTACATTCACCATAAGCAAAATGCAATTATAGAATGAAAGAGGATTTTAAAACGAAATCCATGAAAATCAAAATTTAGATCTGTAAACATCCATTCTAACATCGAACAGTGCTTAATTATAATAAGCACACCCACCAACTTACAAATCCAAAAAATCGTTAGAAACCCACACCCAATATTCCAATTCAACTATACCCACAGATCCCAAACAAAATCACAACAAGCAGCGATACATTAAACATACATCTTCCCAAGTGGGAAAAGCAGACTTTAAGAGAATCAAAAGCCCTTTGTGAATTGAGTTTAGTAGTATTGTGAGAGAGCACAGTCCTCATTAAACCATCAAAAACACTCTCGTTTGCATCGTGTTCGTCTTCGACAAGCTTATCATCCCTAACCAAATCTAACGGCTCCGACTTTGCAGCAATATCATATCGGATAAGATTATTATTGCTTTGCCTCCGTTTGCGATACTTAAAAAACTCTTTAGGAAAGCCATGTAGGGCTAAGAACAATTAAATGTAGATTGTGATAATAGTGAGTAATATGATAGTCTTTTAAAGATTTCAACAAAAAAAATAGATAATCTTATAAAGAAATTGAAAATAATGTTTAAAATAAATGTCATGTATCGTTTAAACATCATCTAACTAAATGTATATTTTTATATGGCTAGTAAACATGGTAAAGTTAGAATAAAATAATGTCTTAAAAATTAATTTCTTAAAAAAGATAAAAAAAATTAATGATATATATAATTAATTAATAGTCAAAATAAATTTTATGTATATGACTATTAAAAAATAATTTTATATTTCACATGAATTTATGATATTTAATACTTTAAATAATGTTAATTTTTATATCACATGTTATACGATAGATTCGTTCGGTACGGCTCGACGTTTGTCTAGGTTGTGTCTTGAGTGAGATTACCTAGATGGGTATGGTCGTTGGTTATGTCACTGGTGCCATTAGCAAGTTGGATGGTTTGGTTGCAGACTTGGTTGGGGAAAAGAAAGACTCTGGGTGGCTTTACAATTCAGTCCGACCCAAGCTTGATTAGATCTGGCAAAATATTACACGATACGATAATACGATACAATAATTTGCGGGTTTGGATTTGAAATATCGGGTCGGTTTGATATCAGTGTCACACGATAAGACACGATAAGAAAACGGGTTGAAACGGGTTGGAACACGTTAACACGATGGGTCACGATAAGACACGATAAAAAAAATATTAATTTAATTATTTCATTATAGTTAACTTTTTATATTGCTTTTTTTTTAGTTTTAGAAAACTATAAAATTTATATTTTATTTTATTGAAAAATTACAATTTTTATATCTATTTATATATTAATATTTTGTTTCAGATTCAATCTTTTTATTACTTATATTGGATGTATAATTTCAGTTTATTTTATAATATTTTGAATATTTTTAAATTAATTTTAGTTTATTTTATAATATTTTGAATATTTTTAAATTTATAATTTGAAATGCAAATTTTGTTTCTTAGTCACGATAAATATTTAAATTAACTTTAATTCGTAGTATTTTACATATTTTAAATCCACAGTTATTATTTATGTTGAATTTTAGTATGTTAATATATATTTTTTTAAATGTTTAATATATTATTTGAATATTTATTTAGACTTAATAGACATAAATTGATAATGATTTATCATTTGACAATATATATTAATTTAAATAAAAAAAATAAAACACTTACGTACATGTCTAGTAAACACGACACGAACACGAAACGAACACGGTTCAACACGAAAACTTAACGGGTTAGATTTGAGTGAACAAAATTTGATACGCCACGAACACGACACGAACACAATATAACACGACACGTTGCCAGACCTAAGCTTGACCGTCGAGGAATTAACTAATATGTGTATTTGCATAAAAAACCTATCTAGTACCTTTTTCTTTCTCTTATTTTATTATCATCGGCCGTCATCATCTTTTTCTTTTCACAGAATCACCCATTCAATTCTATTAATAGAATCACCCTTTTATATGGTTATTTTTTCTATTTTCTTCTTCTTCACCTTTGTTATTGTTTCGTTTTTATTTTTCATCTCTGTTAAGATAAACTTGTGAGGTGTGACATGAAAGGGCTTGCTGGTGCTGTAGATTGAAGAGACCGAGGTTATCTCACTCCCTTTCTATTATCTGCAACATCAGTAAAGCACCAGCACAACAAACATGCCAATTTGGAAGGTTTCGATTTTGTATTTTAATTTATTTTTTTTATTTAGAAGGGATTGATTTTGACAGTAGTGCGGGTGAGAGTGCATGGGATAATAAGAGGACGATGAAGATGAGAAGTATAGATTTTTTTTGTCATTTTTAATAAGTGTTAGTAAACGATTGGGGTGTTTGGGTGGTAGAAAATTTGAGCGGGTGGGTGGGGAGGGGAGGAAGTGTTGGTTTATGTTGTTTGTAGACGAAACTATTTATTTTTTCTATTTTAAAATTTCTATTTGTGATATGTGATATGTGATTTGGAATTTGTGATTTATGTTTGTGTTTGTGGATTTCTTTATATTTTTGAAAGAAAGGCGAAGGGAGAAAGATAAACAAGAAAAGTTGAAAGAAATGAAGAACTTTATGGTAAAGAGGAGGAAGAGACACAAAGATAACTTTAATTACTTTCTGGAACTTTTTTTTTTCTTTTTACAACCCGACCTGACTAATGCTAGGTTGGGTTGGGTTCATGACTCTAGTCAGGTTAATTCCGATCATAACCCAACCAATCCAACAACTTTAGGTCGGGTTGATTTTGACGTAAAACATATCAGGTTAACCTAACCCATATGTACTTTACTCCGACTCTACAACTCAGGTTTTTTCCTTCAAAATTTACCACAAAAAAAAGAAAGGTTTTTTCCTTCAAAATAAGTGAATGGTAAAAATAAAATATTGTAGTTATTTGGNATGAGGATTGTGATGTAACCCTATTACAAGTATTTAGTTTTTAATGCATATTTAGATTGATTCATGTTTAAAGGTTAATATTCCATTATAGTTCTTAATGCTTCCATGAAAAGGTAGATTGATTTAGTATTTATATTGGCTTAGGAATAAGGAGGAATAAGGAGTATAAGTATAGAAAAATAATGAAATACATGTTTATAGGAATATTGCAAGCCTTAGTGACAACTTGAACAAGGTCATGTCTTAGGACTTAAATTTCCGTATTTATATTAGAAATAATTAAATATGTTGTGCTTGATAGATTAGAATGCATTGAGGAATCAACTTCTAATCACTTGTGGTTAAAGGGGAGTTAACCTATGAATCTATATTGCATTAAGACTAAATATGAGTAATAGTGGTGAAGTCATGATCTTTGTTCTTTAAAACCTTTGAATATCTACTTGCTGCCCTTTTCTTTAATTTTAATAATTGCTTTCTTAATTTGCTTTCTTGATACTCAACAATCACTCAAAAACAATTCTCTTTTATTTTTCAAAGTTCAATTTACAATAGATTTATTTTCAATACTAGAGACATTATTTCTCGTGGGATCGATATCGGTTTTCTTTTTAAGAAATTCACTTAATTTGTTGATTCGTACACTTGCGAGTTAATCTAAAATATACCACAATATGTTTTTGGCATCGTTTGTGATTTATTTTCAATACTAGAGACATTATTTCTCGTGGGATCGATATCGGTTTTCTTTTTAAGAAATTCACTTAATTTGTTGATTCGTATACTTGCGAGTTAATCTAAAATATACCACAATATGTTTTTGGCATCGTTTGTAACACCACACTCTCTTTCCAATCAATATTGTCTCCAATTTAGCCAGACTTCCCAGGGGGTCACCCATCTTAGGAATGCTCACACTGGAGCACGCTTAACCCCAGAGTTCTTCCAACTCTGAAGCCAAACGCTCTGAAAAAGCATTGGTTGTTAAGAGAGTGCTTACTTTACATTTGAAGTATTACCACATGACCCCCTTCCACACCCGGGCGATGTGGGATTGGACACCGATCTCTGCCAGTAAGGTAGCCTGCCAGTGTTCTTTGCACCCGCCCACACTTACTCTAGCTTTTTTTGTCTAGATCCGGATCGTCNTTTTGAATAAAAAGAACCTATCCGTAGCGGGATCATAGGCCCAGAAAGTATTTAACAAGTGGTCCACTATCAGAGTCCGTGTCGCTAAAATTTACTTTTCACAGTAGCAACGAAGCTCAGCTGGCTCTTACCATTGTACTACACTTTCACATGCAATTTATTTTTAGTGATAAGCGATTTATTTTTAGTGATAAAACCGTTAAAAATATATCAGATATTCGAACTTTCCAGATTACAGAATTTTCTTCTCATTTGTAATGAAATAATAATAAATAACATTAATTCTATAACATAAGATTAGTACTTTCCGTTATTAAATCAAATATTTTCAATCGCTTCGAATTTCTTTCCCCAACGTAAATAATAAATAAAATAAACCCTCCACGTTTTGGGCATTTGGCGGCAACAAGGAACCATATAGCAAAACCCACGCGGCCACGCCCCTCTTTAGCAAAAAATAAAAAATAAAAAATCCCCCGCCCCTAATTAATTAATTCAATTTTTTATTTTTACTCAACATTTCCAATCAATTAATTAATTACACATTTTATTCCTTTCCACTCCAGACTGTGCACTGTGCAATCTGATGGGTGAATTTGATATTGTCTGATACTTAACACTGTCCCTCGTCCACTCTCTCTTTTCTCTCACAATCCCATCAAACCCTTTTTTCGAACTCGAAATTTCCTATTATTATTTAAAAGAATAAAATTACATGAATTTATTTGTTACTTTATTGTTTCGCTCTTCTTTTCGGCTTCGTCTCTGTGCTCTGAGCTCCGACTCTTTACCTTTCCTTTTTTTCTCTGCGCGCCTCTGAAGAAGACTGAAGCTGGAAACCATGGGAGCTCATGGCAATGGCGATGTAGCACTGGCTCCTCTCTACTCTTTCTCTTCCTACCACGACGTCAGATTCTCCAAGCACGTTCACGACAACGTCCATGGAAACATTTACCTCGATCCCGTACTTTCATCTCTCTATTCTTTTTTTCATATTTGTGTTTGATTTACTCTTTTGTATCAACTACGGTCGTTGGTTTTTTTGAATGTATAAGACGGTTAGTAATTCCTCTTTTTATTTTCTAGAGGAAATCTGGATTATAAATTTTGGGAGGTTTGATAGTTGACTACTTTTGTTTTTTTTTTTTTGGTTGCAGCTCTGCTTGAAGTTTATTGATACGGAGCAGTTCCAGAGGCAAGTTGAAATGATGCTTCAATATCGTTTATGATTCTTTTTCGTTGCTTGCTTAAGATTTGAAGGTAACTAAATATTTTAATTTCATTTCTGTGAATTACAGGCTTCGTGACCTCAAACAGCTCGGTGAGTCTCTTATTATTTTTCTTTAGGATGGCTTGCATGTATGATTATCAAACTAATAGTTTTTTTTTTTTGGAGTAAATACTAATAGTTAAATATATAGAAAGGTATTTAGATGCTGTTATTCCAAAAGTATCAAAGGTTCATATTTGATCGGAAAATCCTGTTAACTCTAGCCTACACGTTAAGATTTGTATTCTGCATCAATAGTCTCCTATAGCATTTTCCAAAGTATGTTAAGAAGTTTGTTTTGTGTTTTTTTGACTGTCTTGTACTTTTTCATTGGAGTTTTCTGTGAAAGACGGTCTTGTGGTTTTCTATAACCGAATTGCAGACTAGGCTTCAAGGTTTTTACATTGATCATTGTAGAGCTTACAGTATAAATTCTTTTAAACTTTTTTAAGTGTTTCAGGCTTGACAAATATGGTTTATCCTGGGGCCGTGCATTCAAGATTCGAACATTCGCTTGGGGTGTATTGGCTTGCTGGTGAATCCGTTCAAAAGCTTAAAAACTGCCAAGTATATAACTGCAATTATTTTTATCTTAATCCTGATTGTTAATTTTTCTTTTAGATCTTGGCTAGTTTATTCAAATGTGCACATTTCTTGCAGGGATTGGAGCTTGATATCAATCATTTTGATTTCCAGACAGTGAAGCTTGCAGGTAACTGATTTTGCCTTCTTCATGCCCTCTCTATTTCAAATGACCTGATTCCTATTGTTTGTCAAGGACTTCTGCATGATGTGGGCCATGGGCCTTTTAGCCACTTGTTCGAACGAGAGTTTCTTCCTAAAGTTAGCGCTGGCTCTAACTGGTATGTTTTACTCCTATAGTTGAATAAACTTATCTCTCTCCTTACCTGTTTGAGTTGAATGTTTTTCTCTCTGTATATTTTTTCCTTTTTCTTTTTCTTTTTTGTATTTTTGTTTGTTTTGTTTACCATTTAAGAACAAGACTCAAGTAAATCAAAGATTCGTACAAATTCTTCTCACAAACTTGTCTCATCTTGGTTTTGAGGAAATAATTTTGTTGTTATCTTACAGGTCTCATGAAACTATGTCTGTGAAGATTATTGACCACATTGTTAATGAGCATCATATAGATATTGACCCTGAAATGATTAAGAAGGTGAAGGTAAGTGTCTGTTTAATAAATAGTCTGTCTACTCTTTGTTAATAATTGCATGAAAACATAAATCTTAATTGGATGAAGGTTTGAGCAATGATTAATTAACTGGCAAGTAGATGGTTATGGGCCTTTTTCCGTGTAAATTCAAAATATTTTCTGCAATTGGAGAAGACGGCTAACATTCAACTGCATTAGATAAGAAGATAGCCATGCCAAGCGATACACAAAATTGGCTTGCTGGTGGTTAGAGTGATAAGATCAATTGTTATTTTTCTTCTTGATGCATCTGTGCTTAATAAATTAGAATGATCTTTTACTTTGTAGAATGAATGAAATAGAATGTAGATCTATTTTTATGGTTGATGTGTATTTTTCTGGGCAGGAGATGATATTGGCTAGTTCTGAATTTGCTCTGCCAAAAGTAAGATGCTTTTTTCAGATTATAGATTTTGTAGTCAAGGAATCAGTATGTTTGTTTTATTTTTTGTCTAATTGCATTGCATTGTTTATTTGCTTGAACCTTATCCTTATGTTGATATGAAATGTGTACAACGTGTAGGGTTCAAATGAGAAGCAATTTTTGTATGATATTGTTGCTAATGGCCGCAATGGAATTGATGTGGACAAGTGCGTTTTCAAATTTCTGCTTAAATTATATAATTTTCACATCTTGTTATCGTTTAAGCTTCATTTTCTAATTGATCATGTGGCTTTGTTGCTGATATTGCAATATTTTGGACACATTTTTGACTCAGGTTTGATTATATCATCCGTGACAGCCGAGCATGTGGGCTAGGATGCAACTTTGAGTTTCAAAGGTTTAATTAGTATCGTTTGGATTACCTGTTGCTATTATAGTGCATGGTATTCTTTTACCAAGTGAAAAGGAAAAAAAAATACTACTAATAATATGAAGGTGGAGGTGGAGGTGATGGTGTTTTTCTGGCTTATATATATGTATACATTTTAATCATTGCAGATTAATGCAAACAATGCGGGTTTTGGGTGATGAGATTTGTTATCGTGCCAAGGACTGTTAGTATTCTGTTAAATTCATCTTTCATCAATTTTCTCTATTGATATATCCTTCTTATGCATTTAATATTTTACTAGACCTTACTGTCCACAAACTATTTGCCACTCGAGCGGATCTGTACCGAACAGTTTATACCCATCCAAAAGTAAAGGTACAATATTGTTGATTCATCAATGCAGCAGATTTCCTTCTGCTTGTTCTGGCATAGATGATTTTGTTTTCTCAGTTTCCTTCTACATTGTCCTCATCAGATTTTGAAGTCCAAAGATTATAATCTGACAACATACTGTTTGCAGGCTATCGAGCTTATGGCAGTAGATGCCCTGCTGAAAGCAAATGCTTATCTTGATATTTCGTCTCACCTTGACGACCCCTCAGATTACTGGAAGGTTTTAAGAGCTGCTTTAACATGATTTTGATTTATTTAGGATTTATTGCCTCCTTCATGAAATGTTCTTGCAATGCAGTTAGATGACACTATAATTAGAACCATTGAGATATCTACAGATCAAGAACTGAAGGAATCTAGGGATCTGATTCTCCGTATACGGAGGAGGGATCTATACCAGGTAGAGAAACTTTTTGATCCCCTTTCAGTTCTAACAGTAATTCATGTGTTATCTGATCGACATCATTTACTTCACCATGGCAGTTCTGTAACGAGTATGCTGTACCTAAGGACAAGCTAGAAAATTTCAAAAACGTCACAGCCCAAGATATTGTTTGTTCTCAGGTCCTTGATCAAACTTTACTTGTGTGATGTTCTCTGATTAAACTGTTTTATCAAAAGTACAGTCTCAAGTGTTTTTGTGTAACAGAAAAATGGAGGAGTGATGCTGCAAGAGGAGGACATTGCCGTTAGCAATGTCAGAATTGATTTAACTCGTGGAAGGCATAATCCCCTTGAAAGGTGACTTGAAGAAATATCACTCAGCTATTTCAAATTGAATATTATCTCTTCTTGTTGATCTTGTGAACTGTGACTATTCACTAAATTATGTATTTTTTTTTTTGCATGTATTTTTCCAGTATCCACTTTTTCCAGGTATGCAGTTTGCCTTTAACATCTTGAACTTTTCTTAACTGTTATTTTGATTTTCGAATACAAAATAGTATTATAAGGACTTCTCTAAGTCTTCTGAACTTGATTATCTTGTTTAGAGAAGTATTGAAACTGTAGGTAAGTACATGGTACTAGTGTTGACAATTTCTTGTTGAACTTAAGTTAAGTTATTTCTTTTGTGATCTCTTCCTAGTCAATATTCTTATTGTTCTTCTGATGTATTTGGATTCACTAATAGTCTTGAGCTTTTAGGATTTATGATAATTTTACTTCTCTCAAATACCTGGTTGTATGCTTGTTCATGTGTTACAAATTTTGGTGTCTTCTATTTTGGTTATTTCTTTAGTGCTGTGCCCATGCAAAGCCCTAATTTGATTCTATTGGGCTAGCCTACATCTGAATAAATTATTAGTTCTTCGCCGTTTTGGTGGCTAGATATATGCATAGGTTGGATTCACTTACTAATTACAATTTTGGGTTTGGGGTAATTTTTATACTCCAAGATTGATTTTTTGAGATGGGGATCCAGGTCCATTTTTCTAGCTCTTTTTAAGTGGTTGATTCATACGTTATACATTCTTTTCAAAGCTTACTGTCTTTGATCCCTATTCAGGACTATGAGAGTGACAATAAATTCTGTATACCTGATGACCGCATTAGTCACTTGCTGCCTACTTCATATCAAGATATGATAGTCAGGGTGTACTCCAAAAAGCCAGAACTGGTCTGTAAAATTAAATGCTACCACAGTTAGCTTACAATTTATCAGCAGTCAGCACTTCAGTTCTCTGAATTTATTTATTTTTTTCTCCAAACAATTGAACAGGTAGGAGCAGTCTCTGAGGCTTTTGAAAATTTTCAGTTAAAAACATATGGGATTAAAGCACAAGTGCATGCAACTCCAGAGAAAAAGAAACGCCGCCTATGAGGATTGTACAAATTCCAGTTACCACTTTACAAATTTGAAACAGTTAAAGTATATATTAGAACACGTAGAGGGACGCATACCTTTTGCTATTTTGTGCTCCCAACAAATTACGTATATAAACTATAGTTTTCTTAACTGGGATAGCTCCACAGTTTGTGTGCAGACCTATTAATCATCATATAACTAAGTTGTAATTAAAAGGTTTGCTTATTACTTCTCTGTAATTACTCTGAAGCTGGTAGTTATAGTTACTCTGTAATTACAACTATGATCTTCTCTCTGTGGTGGTTTCCACCGATTTAATGATCTGCCTCTATCCTGATAGGTCTGTGTTCCCGTGTTTAGGTAGGCATAGATTCAAGCGAACATATGGTATTAGTTTCTGTAGTATGCTAGAAAGATCATCTTATATATATGATAGTTGAATAATACTATAAGTGCGAAATAAATTTACACAGAGGTACACCAAGTGTCATGTTTCTCAATATTTGATTGGTTCATATTTAGATATAATTATTCATTTAAGAGTTCAGATATTTATAATTAGGTTATATACAAGGATGAAAATATCGGTATCGACGGAAATATCGAAGGTTCAAAATACGGAAATATCGATGGAAATATCGACAAAATATCGATATCGATAAAAAAACGAAAGAAATGACGGAAATTTATAGAAAAATAAGGAAATTTTTGATGAAACTTTAGGATATGCTTATTTATTAGATACTTTATCAATTTAACTATAAAAATTGAAAAAATATTGAGTGGAAATCATATTTATCATAATTAAGAGATTTATAGTACTCGCTGATAGGAACAAAAATATTATTAATTAAGTAATGAATTATTCATTAATCAAAATAATAATACAAGTACATGATTACTTAAATATAAGTCAATATCACATAGAATTTTTTGGTGGTTGAAAATTTTCACTCTCTTCNCGCATTAGTCACTTGCTGCCTACTTCATATCAAGATATGATAGTCAGGGTGTACTCCAAAAAGCCAGAACTGGTCTGTAAAATTAAATGCTACCACAGTTAGCTTACAATTTATCAGCAGTCAGCACTTCAGTTCTCTGAATTTATTTATTTTTTTCTCCAAACAATTGAACAGGTAGGAGCAGTCTCTGAGGCTTTTGAAAATTTTCAGTTAAAAACATATGGGATTAAAGCACAAGTGCATGCAACTCCAGAGAAAAAGAAACGCCGCCTATGAGGATTGTACAAATTCCAGTTACCACTTTACAAATTTGAAACAGTTAAAGTATATATTAGAACACGTAGAGGGACGCATACCTTTTGCTATTTTGTGCTCCCAACAAATTACGTATATAAACTATAGTTTTCTTAACTGGGATAGCTCCACAGTTTGTGTGCAGACCTATTAATCATCATATTGCTAAGTTGTAATTAAAAGGTTTGCTTATAACTTCTCTGTAATTACTCTGAAGCTGGTAGTTATAGTTACTCTGTAATTACAACTATGATCTTCTCTCTGTGGTGGTTTCCACCGATTTAATGATCTGCCTCTATCCTGATAGGTCTGTGTTCCCGTGTTTAGGTAGGCATAGATTCAAGCGAACATATGGTATTAGTTTCTGTAGTATGCTAGAAAGATCATCTTATATATATGATAGTTGAATAATACTATAAGTGCGAAATAAATTTACACAGAGGTACACCAAGTGTCATGTTTCTCAATATTTGATTGGTTCATATTTAGATATANGCCGAAATTTTCGATTTTTTCAACTATGGTTATATAAAGATGTTTACAAATAAAATATCAACACATGGCATTTAATATACATCTTGATAGATTTATTTGGTTTAACTAGCATTACTCGTGATAATTTAGGCTCTGTGAGAAACATGAAGTTTGTAGGATCTTTGCACATTGCAAGGTGTTGAAGTGTAGGCTGCATAGTACAAAGGATTGGAAAAGGAAAAAGAAAAAAAAAAAAGAATTCCCTTTTTTTTGGCAGAAGAAAAAAAGAGGATATTATATTTAAGAGTAGAGCCATGAGAAGGGAAGTGTTGGGAAGGGGAAGGGGAGGAATACACCATGGGAATGCAGGTTCACGGGAATTAGTAGCAGGGTCTCTAATCTCCATCAAGCTCATGCCTGCTTAATAAAACCGCTGGAACTCTCTGGCCCCGTGAATCCTCCTCTTAGCTCCCTGTGTAAACTCTTTTCTTGCCGCATCCAAGTCAAAAAGAATAGGCTTCACGTGCATACTGATGTTGAAGACCACCAATATTGGCATTAATTCATGCCTAAAAGCTTTAACACTAGCTTCGAATTTTCTTTTTCCTTTTTCCTCCTTATATTTTCCTCCTCAAAAGTAAACTTACTACGTGTTGGTAGGAAAATAACAAATGTAGATGCTTTTTTTGGGGTGAATTTAACGTATGTTGATGCTGCTTATAGATTTAGTTCAAATTTTCACTTTACAGAGCCTCGTGGGTAGGTCTTAAAGTTTGGACGCATATAAAACGCATGGAGAGCATCAAAACGAGATAATTAATAATTTTTATTTTTCAGTTTCTTATTCTGAATGCCACCCGAGAATTTCCTTTATACAGCAGTGGCATTATTTTCATTTGAGGAGGATCCATGTGGCCTTCCTGCTTTAGAGAACCATAGGCTTTCTTTTCTGGTGGGTATTAGTATCATGCAAATTAGAATACGAAAGGAAAGATTAAAGGGTATATGGTAGTTGTTGCTGTTAATATAAATGCATTTTAGTATATTTTAAAATTTAATTTGTATATGTAGGAATTTTTAAAATTAATTTGTGCAATTGATACTTTTTAAATTAAAAAAAAATTATATTTTTGTCTAACTTAGTTAAAATTGATGAATTCTTCAATTTAAAATCAAAATTAGTTTATTTATTTTTAATTATATAAAAAAAAGCCATAAATTAATTTTAAATTTTTAGTATAATAAAAAATAAAAAAATTAATTTTAAAAGTCACGTGTTATGCATATAATTTCTAAACTGATAAAATTTGTTAATTTTAACTAAATTAAACAAATGTACAATTTTTTATTAAAATTAGAACGTATCAATTGTACAAATTAATTATAAAAATTTTTATATTAACAAATTCAATTTTAGTGAATTAAAATTTTATTATTATTATTATTATTATTATTTACAATCTTTGTATGGTTTTTTCCATTTATTTTAAAAAAAGGCACTAATTCCAACCTTCCCCGTATACCAACCGTATGTTTCTTTCATTTAGTATGGATCTTATTTTGTCCCTGCCATTATGTGTCTTTTTATTTTTGTTGGTAAAACTGCCATTATGTGTCTTCTATTAGAGTTTTTGTAGTCACACAAGTAAAACTTCCCAAATTTGGTATGAACGCAGAGCAAACTTGACCTCCCAAATTATTTTCTCTCATCCAATCAATACTCTAACAATTTTTTAACCAAAAATTATTGGCCATCCCTAGCAAATTGGGATTCCTTAATTTTGATGGTGCCCTAATGTGAATGATTGGCTTCTATCGCTTCCATGGTCAATAATACCCCCGCAAATTATAATACACCATGTGGGCATTAAGTGCTGTTCAATGATTGGTTCCTATATATATATATATTTCTTTTTTTTATTTATTTATTTTTTTAAATTTTAATTTTGATAATATAACTCATCTACTTAACCACATTAGAAAGCTGGGACAGATTGGTTCCTATATGAGCATATATGGATGTGATGGTTAAATCTGATTGATTGGGTTTAAACAATTATAGAACTTAGCAGTTCGAGACCCACAAATAATTGGTGTTTAGCAGTTTACCTTTGCTAGTTATGTATATGGATAGTCAAAATCTTGAATGTAAACTTTGTTGCACTAAAAATTATAAAATTACGATGTAAATTTAGTATGAATCAATATTATTCTATTATAATTTTTTTTTAAAATGTAATTCTAAAAAATTGCACGCTTTTTTATATAGACAATAATAAAATTTACATATAATTACATGCACTGTTATCTCATGGTAAAATAAAATAAAATTTAAGAGTTTTAGAAATTTTGTTATGCTAAATATTACAATATTATGATATTATTTCATTATAAATCAATATTATTCTATTATAAATATTTTTTTAATGCAAATATAAGAGAATTGCACTGTAGCCTTCTTCATATGGACAATAATAAAATTTACACATAAGTTATAATAACATGCACTGTTATTTCATGATAAAATAAAATAAAATTTATGAGTTTTATAAAATATTTATTAAATATCTATTTATAAATTGTACTATATTATCTTTACTAGGGTTATATATAAATTTTTGACAAATCTAAAAAAGAAAAGAAAAAAAAGGGGTTATAATTGCTGCTTAAATATCAGTTATTGGTCGGCAACAGAGATAAAATTTTATCCTGTTTATGATTGTTGCTTAAATATCAGTAATAGGTACAAAGATAAAATTTTATCCTGAGAAAGTGATGGAAAATGATGGTTTGGATATTATCTTCCTCATCTATAGCTTGCTAATAAAATTATATATAAATCTCAAACACTTCCAACCTCTCACCAAAAAAAAAAAAAATTGAAAAGAGAAGAGAGAGATAGAGATAAAGTCACATAAATGTAATTGGTGCTACAAGTTGAGATTTGAAGACCTAACTGATAGTGGAGTAAACTTGCTTGAATGACGGTTTCCCATTTCTTTTCTTTTTTTTGATGAATGGTTTCCCGTTTCTTGAGAATAGGGGCAATGAACATGGACTTTTTTTTTTTTTTTTTTTTT
>QANX01004160.1:20167-36885 GCA_003254975.1 Ochetophila trinervis
CCAAACCAAACCAAACCATTCATAAACGGTTTGGTCCGGTTTGGTTTAACGGTTTAGACTGCGACATTTAATTTTACAGTCCAAAATAACTACAAGACTAATATTTAATTTTGTAGTTCAAAATTTAAACTAATTTTAATACTACAATACTAAATTCAAATTAAAAATATTACAATTCAAAATCTAAATTAAAACAAAATATTACAATCCAAACTAAAAATTAAAAATATATATTAGTTATATATATTATTAATAATAAAAATATTATAATTGTATATAATATTAAGTGCGGTTTGCGGTTTGGTCTGGTCAAAAAATTATCCAAACCGCAAACCAAACCATTAATGACGGTTTTTTAACATAGTAAACTAAACCAAACCATTCTCTTCTACAAACCAAACCAAACCGAACCAAAAGCAATGGTTTGGTTCGGTTTGAACGGTTTAGTTCGGTTTTGCCCACCCCTACCAGACACGACAGAGATGTCTACTCAGGATTCGATCCGTGAGCTGTCCCGAAAGATGGAAACATACCAAGAGACCCAACAACAAATGTTGCAAAGAGTCTTGCAATTGCTGCACCAGCAGATGTAGATGACCCATGCTGCGTCGAATGATGCAAGGCCGACTAATGGCTAAGAGGAATAACAGGTGCAGGCCTTTCAGGCCGTACCCAATGGCAGCATGCCAAGGACTGAAGACTCAGCCTTTCAGGCAGGGTCCAGTGGAAACGATGTAAGGNATTTGGCGGTGCATCCTACACGACTTTCTTGCTTTTTCTTTTCTCTTTCAATTGGTTCTGAAGTTACGTATATAAATAACTAATAATTAGGTTCATGTAAAGTGGATTGAGATAGTTTTAGAATTGTTTTTTTATTAATTTTTGGATCAACATTTAAAATTTATAATTGTTCAAATATAAATTTATTGATATATTTAAATTTTATTTAATAAAAACAAATCATGTTAAAACCCAATAAATAATAAATGTGTTTATTTACTAGTAGACATGAGCCCGATTCAAATAAATAATATAAATGAAATTGATTTATATTATAGAATTTCCAATTACTATAATAGGAGGTGAAATCAACACCGTTTTTCCTCTCTTTCCTCAAAATGTTATTTTTCAGCNATGAAATTAATATCTCCATCTCCAAAAAAACGAAATTTCGGCGAAATTTCGCCGAAATTTTCGATTTTTTCAACTATGGTTGTAGTGCATGGTTTTAATTTTGGCAGTAGTAGTAGTTCCTCTTTTGAAAGTGATAGGCCCTAGAAAGGAAAAACACAAATAAATAAAAAAGGTACATTGACCGTGAATCCCATAAAATACTAACAGGAAAGAGAGAGAGAGAGTGGTGGGTCAGAAACACACGTCGTGTTCAGGCAAAATCCATGTGCCCACATGGATAATAGTGAGGGAAACACAGTATTATTGCTCAGGAGACACCATTATAATCATCATCACCCTCCCCATCTTCATCTTTCAAAGCATAAGCAGAAGAACCAAACCAAAACCAGGGCGAGGACGATTAAAGGGACGAGGACTTTTATGTTTTTACTCACAGACCCACAAGTCTACAAGAGAAAAAGCTTCTTTTCTTTGCATGCCTTGGCCTCATAACTCTGCTACCAACTGGGTTCTTCTTTTGGTTTCTGAAGAAAACAGAGAGAGGGGAAATGAAGGAGAAGAGCGAAAGCGGTGGTGGTGGTGGGTATGTAAGAGCAGATCAGATAGATCTGAAGAGCTTGGACGAGCAGCTCCAGAGGCATCTTAGTAGAACATGGACTATGGAGAAGAACAAGAAGAGAGAAGAGGAAGAAAACCAAGCTAGGCCCACTGCCACCAGGCAAGAGTGGGAGATTGACCCCACAAAACTCATTATCAAGAGCGTTATTGCTCGTGGCACCTTTGGGACTGTTCACCGGGGTGTTTATGATGGTCAAGACGTTGCAGGTATTGTTTTTTCCCCTTTTTCTCTGTACTCTTAGAAATTTCAGGATTTCGGACATTTATTTTAGGATACTCTTTTAAGTATACCCACTTGATGAGAAAGAATACCCATTTCTCAATTTTTCTTCTTTTTTTAGGATACCCATTTGTCTGATACATACACTTATATTCATACTTATGTGTGTTTGTGGTGCTAGGCGCTCTCTTCCTTTTGGCGGTTGTTGATATTGCTAGAGAATACAAAATTTGGGCGTTTTTGGTTCGAAGTGTTTTTATATGTTTTCTTGTTTGGATGGTGAAATTGAAATTAGATTTTGGGATGCAATGCTTTATTTAAGTTTTTGGAAGTTCTCTACTTCTCGATTTGTTGGGAAGAAAGCAAAAGTCACATTGGCTTTTAACTCTTGAATGAAGCTAAGTTTGTGGAAGTTGCTTCTGTAATAGTATCTGAATCTGATAGCTAGTCTATCTTTCGTAACTCTTTGGTACAAAAACATCTCAGGCCTTTCGGCTTAATGGGCGAGGGAATCTACTGCTTTTACTGTTGCTAGTTCCTTTTATATCTTTCTTATTCTTTCAAATATTCCTTTGCTTGCAGAGAGTATGAGGAGAAGAAAAGAATAATTTTTTCCTCAAATCATAGCGTTATTTTGGCATAAGAAAACAATCACTCATCTACGCAGTCGAAAAGATTCTATATTTGCTTGAAGTTAATTTCTGGAAGGCAAAGAACATAAAACATAAAACTCATTTTTCAATTTCTTCATATATTTAAGTTTTCTTGGTGGAAAATGATCTGCATAATTTTTAGTCAACTTCATGTTGTGTAATTTTGTTTTTGATGGTGGACTGCTCTGTGATGTACTCTTGTGGATCCAGCCATGTAATTTCCGTGATTCACGGGTTGGGATAAGTTGACAGTTAGTTGCATTAACTTCACTACTTTTTATTCATTTATTTATTTCTTGTTTGAAATTTTCATTTCCTACTTTTTCATATAGGCACATATTTCATGTCTCAACTTGTGAACATTAAAGTGGAAAGTTAAAGCAAAAAGATAGAAATTGGTCTCTTAACTAAACTCACTTGCGAGTGAGCTGCTGAACGGATGATCATCTTAACAACCCTGGGAAGTTTCTTCCAAACTATTTGAGATTGGGGGATGAATTAATAGTTCATGTAAACCATCAATCAAGTGACATTCTCAATTCTTGGTCTGATTTTGATAATTAATTTTGGGTCTATAGAAGAAATTTATATAATTATTGTTACATTATTTTTTATCAATCCCTCACGCACCTTTTTTGTGAAGGCTTAGGAGTATCTAACATTTGGAGTATGTTATACCCTTTTTACTTAAAGAAAAGTATATTCGTACTCAGCCAGATGTTAGCTTCTGACTAATGATTTTTCCATCCTGTTCTAATGCTAGTTAAACTTCTTGATTGGGGGGAAGAGGGTCACAGATCAGAGGCTGAAATAGCTTCTCTAAGAGCAGCATTTACGCAAGAAGTTGCGGTTTGGCATAAACTTGAACATCCAAATGTAACTAAGGTAATATATCATGTCTTTATGGTTACATTATTTTTTTTATTCCCCCTCCTTTCTGAGATTCTCTAACAGAATTAAGTGGCAGAGAAGATTGCGTTGATTTTTTACATGGTATTATTACTTTACTGCTTCATAACATTATATATTCAAAAATTATTATAATAACCATTGACATGTAACTTGGCCTTATATATGAATTTTGTATTCTGCACTGAGTACGTGTCATTGTTCACTCTGACTCTAGCTGTGATGAGGAATAGTAGAAATAATTTGTTTATTTATGGAAAAGTATACCATGCATATATACGACAAAGAAATGGATTCATAATGTATTGAATATCTGTAATCTTCTTGTATATTGTTTTCCAATTTCATTCTTTCTCATATTTTTAACACTTTCGTCTTCACATGATTATTTAGATCTAGTTATACAGTTAAAATGTAATTTTGTCGAAATGCTTCAACTATGTATTTCTATTTCTGAGTAGGAGCCTTCTTTTGTATATTTTGAATTCTGGGTATGTATTTTTTGGATTTTAACATGGATGTCACTGCTCAAAATGGTTTGCAGAACCCAAAGAGTTACCTAAATTGGATTGTTATTTTCACATATACTTAGATACCTACACGGATATTATTTTCTTACTCAAGCAAAATCCTTCTTTTGCAGTTTTTAGGGGCAACAATCGGCTCATCAGATCTGCAAATACAAACTGATAATGGTCAAATTGACATGCCGAGTAATGTTTGTTGTGTAGTTGTTGAATATTGTCCTGGGGGCGCACTGAAATCATACCTCATAAAGAACCGCAGAAGAAAGCTGGCTTTCAAAGTAGTCGTCCAATTTGCGCTAGATCTTGCACGAGGGTTGGATTTGCACACCCCTCTATATTTTTTTTTTTTCAAATTTTTTAAAATTTGAGATTTTCTGTATGAAATGTTTTTAGGTTTTCTGGTCCATAGCATATGCAAATTTTGATATATTGAAATCACTTTTTGAATCTCATAGGCTCAGCTATCTACATTCACAAAAGATTGTCCACAGAGATGTTAAAACAGAAAACATGCTTCTAGACAAGACCCGTACAGTAAAAATAGCAGATTTTGGGGTTGCTCGTGTAGAGGCTTCAAATCCTAATGACATGACTGGCGAGACTGGAACCCTAGGTTACATGGCTCCGGAGGTATGCACTTTATTAGCTTCAATTTGAACTCCTTATGAACCTATTTGTTTGCTCTTCACCTACATTTGTGGCATTGTTGGGTTTTGTGGTTTGCTGTATCTAGATTATTTTGGTTTTTTACTTAAAGTCCTTGGAGCTGTAAATCTCTGTTGGTAAAGCACCGAAAGATGAAGTTGTCAGTTGTTACAATTGAGTTTTTCAAACTGTAGCATGTACAAGAGTTAATTTGTCCTAAGAAACATGCTTTTGGAAAGATGCTGAGCTGTGGACAAATTAATTTTCAATTTAAGTAGGTCAACTGGATTAAGAGTTGCTGTAATGGCATTTAATTTTTTTATCCATTGGACTTCTTTCTTTGGAACTTTTCTTTCATATCATGTTTCATTTCATGATTCTTTTAAATTTATCATGAGGAGGAATAAGTACATACTTCTAAATACATACTTTTTCCTGGAATATCTCCAGCACTGTCAATGAAGTCAGATCCTAGTATATTGGCTGTGTTACATACTAGGTTATTATTTGTAGACTTCATGACCCACTTATACTATGTTGACTCAACAGCTTATTTTAAGGTTCATGGCTCTTCTTATGGTCCAACCCTGATAGGTTGTATTGTAGATTAGTTGCTGCTTTCTTTCAAGTCTCCAACATTTATTATGGGTTATATATCCATAAGTTGGCTTTTTCTTCTATTTCCTGTATCTGGTTTATGACCAATGACTTGGATTGGAGCAGGTACTTAATGGTAACCCTTATAACAGGAAATGCGATGTTTACAGTTTTGGTATCTGCACGTGGGAAATTTACTGCTGTGACATGCCGTATCCTGACCTTAGCTTCTCAGAAGTAACATCTGCTGTTGTCCGCCAGGTAGATAAAGCTAATCAGATATCTTTGATGATAACTTATGGTGTAATCTGCAACATAGAACTTCTCTTATTGTAATTGCATAGAGCTTGTTTTACTGTCAAAAGCAATTTATCAGTTGTTAAAGCTGTGAACTAAAAGAGAAATCAAACTTTAACCATGAAACTACAGAATTTGAGGCCTGAGATACCTCGATGTTGCCCAAGTGCTCTTGCAAATGTAATGAAGCGATGCTGGGATGCTAATCCTGACAAGCGGCCGGAGATGGATGAGGTGGTGACAATGTTGGAGGCTATTGACACATCAAAGGGTGGAGGTATGATCCCCCTTGATCAGCCTCAGGGCTGTTTCTGTTTCCGCAGGTATCGAGGACCTTGAAGAAAAAAAAAATATATATTAATCCTCCAATGTGAGAGATTGTTGGGATACACCAGACTGTTCTGGAAATTCAATTTGTACTTTTATTCAATTTGAAAAATATTGGGTTTAGAAAGAGTTAAGGAAATACAAAGCTGTGAAGGCTAATAGGCTTAAGAGGAGCTCTACAATATCTTTTTCACTTTAATTGGATAATAGATACAGATCTTGTAAAGCTTTTCTTTCTGTCTGCTCTTGCCTTGTCTCCTCTAAAATATGCATGCAAGTTCACAAGCTGGTAATTATTTTGTGGGGATTGGCCAAACTCCAGTTTGTTTGGGCGAGCTTTGATGATTCAATTGCATATGCTCACGGGAAGACAGTTCTGTTACCAAGCACAAAAACTAATTCAATAGCCATAAATCATAAAATGGAATCCATTTACAGTGCTCCACTTCCTGTTCAGTGGTTCTCAGGCACCAGGATATTTATAATTCAAAATTTAACTTGTATATATAAATACAGGGACGCTAGTGAGAGCGTCTTCATTATAAATAGAATGTTGCGTTTTGTTTCTTGGCTTGGGTTTTCTTTCTCATGCGCATGCTTCCCATTTCATTCTTCGCGGGCAAAAGCCGAATTTGCACCCATTGGCGTCTTTTCTTTTTTGCACTGGACAAAATGATTTTGCACTGCTGAAACACAGACGGTGCATTTTGTTAGCCATTTTGCCCATTCGGATATTTCTTCACACCAGAGACTGCGGCGTCTTTCCTCTGTAATTATTTATTTGGACAATCTCATTCAAAAATAATCTCAATAATCTATTCGGATAATTTTATATAAAAAAGCCTGGTGCGAAATGGGCAAAATGGCTGACAAAACGCAGATGCAAAATGGCGGCAGCGGAAATGTTTCTGAACCTGGTGTGAATAATGAAAAGGGAGGCCTGCGCATGAGGAAGGAAACCCAAGCCAAGAAACAAAATGCACTATTTGTTTAAAATGTTTTTAATTTTGACCAATTCCTCCAATTTTGATTGAAGCAATTGACAAAGTCCACTCTGAATGGAGAGCGAAGACTCTCTCACTAGCATCCCTATAAGACGCTCTCACTAGCATCCCTAAATATTAGGGATGCTAGTGAGAGCGTCTTCGCTCTCCATTCAGAGTCTGAAAGTGGCCTCCCTTTTCATTATTCTCACCAGGTTTAGAAACATTGTTGCAGCTGTCATTTGAAAAATCGCCGAGGGCAGAGGCTGAATTTGCATCTGCGTTTTGTCAGACATTTTGCCCATTTGGATATTCCTTCGCACCAGGCTTTTTTTTGTATAAAATTGTCCGAATAGATTATTAAGATTATTTTTAAATAAGATTGTCCAAATAAATAACTACAGAGGAAAGACGACGCGGTCTCTGGTGCGAAGGAATATCTGAATGGGCAAAATGGCTGACAAAATGCACCGTCTGTGTTTCAGCAGTGCAAAATTGTTTTCTCCAGTGCAAAAAACGAAAAGACGGGTGCAAATTCGGCCTCTGCCCTTCAAATGGGGGCGACGGCGGCAATGTTTCTGAGCCTAGTGCGAAGAATGAAAAAGGAGGCATGCGCATGAGGAAACAAAAGGCACCATTCTATTTAAAATGTTTTAAATTTTGACCGAGCCCATTTTCGGACTCTGAGTGGAGAACGAAGACGCTCTCACTAGCGTCCCTGTTTATATATATATATATATATATATTATATACTTTATCAGGCCACAAAAAGCAAAATTTATTCCTGGAACTAAAACAAGCAAAGCCTTACAAAAAAGGAAAAATCATAAAGCAAGTGTTATAAAACTCATGGAAATGTCCAATCCGACCAGATACAATGTATAATACAAGAAATATGAAAGATATAAAAATGGGTAAGGTCTTAAAAGAATACATTTCCCATAAGAATGCAGCAATTCTCTTTCACTGATGATTGAATCCTCGAACTAATGATACAAACTTCCCGATGAACTCTCTTGTATTGCTGAGAAAGCTCCTTAGCCAGCAATCTTATAGCTAGGATTCACTAGATTATCCAGGCCAGAGACTACTTGAACAGACTCTATCACATCACCAACCTTGAGATCCGCCAAAAGATCCTCATTTTCTGTCACATAACCAAAAACTGCATATCGACCATCCAATATATTGGCATTGCTGGGAGTTAGTTCACTCTCTTTCAGTAGCCAAAATACCTGGCTTGAAGCAGAATTGTTCTCAAATTCCTGAAAATAATAATAATAATTAATAATAAGAAAAATCTCAATTCAGCCTTCCAATCAAATTGACAATATGTCATATATAATTAAAGAACAGCAATCTTGAAGTTCAACGTCTTACATCTCTAGCCATGGCCATTGTTCCAAATGCATTAAATGGAAGCTTTGTTTGAGCCTTGTACAGACCAAGCTCCTATAAAAATAAATTGGTTATAGCTGGTATAAAGACATCTAAGAAAAAACATATTTGACAGTGAAATAATTTAACGCAAGGATGATATAAGAATATTTTCCAAAGACTGGCTGCGAAGCAGAAAATAAACAAGTGTCCAATGGACAGTTAATGCACAAGTGAGAACTTTGTGTCAAAGCCTAGAGAGCTTAACTATTATGATTCCTTCATTATCTTATCATATTAATGTGTTAGAAACAGATTCAGAAAGTGAAAACTACTAAAATATTTTTTCTTATAATTTGAAATGACAAAAATTGAGACAAGTTATCTACATTGAACTTTTATATTAGTTTTAAACCCCACATCTCCAATGCTTCTTTCTTTCATCCAATGCAACTATAAACATCCAATGCACATTGATCCCCACCCACCCACATGGGCCACACTCACAGAGAGAGAGAGAGAGAGAGAGAGAGGATTACTTCTAATGTTGCTCCATATACGGGTGCTTTCTCCCCTTCCACCATGATTTCTAATGGAACTGTTCTGGTTTTTTCAGTACTTGGATCAATGAAACCCTCTGCAGGGCCTTGAGGATCACCCGTTTGAACAACAAAGCCATCAGCTGCAACAAAACCAAGGGAATATCTGAGCCTTGTTGAGAGCAATACATGATTACATTCTAATCTTATAGCTACTATAGGATTTGAAATTATTAGTGTTTCTCCTCATAGACACAGAATTGTAACAGAGAAAAGGAAGCGAGAAAATATCACCTTCATAGAATACCACTCAACTTTGCATATGACGGAATCTAAAAGTAGTAAAATAGTTCGCTAGCTGCTATAAAATAAAATGATTTTTCTAGATCCAAGCTATGCCAATAATGACAAAAAGGATCAAAATCAGTTAAGCCAATGATGGTTCCTAGAAGATGACTTTATCAACTTCCACATCGAGATAGCTGGAGCATTAGCTATATTTCCATGGATTAGCAATGTTATGGAAAGAAGACTCTGATGTATTTACCTCTTTGGATTTCCATGCCATCATAGAAGTGTCTTTCCACCAAATCCACAAAATTCCCAGCAGTTACAGGGGCATTATAGCCATCTAGAACTATGTGGAAGACACATTCATCCACGTTAGGATTGTCTTTCACCTTGACCTTCATATCCACAGCAGCTCTCCCCTTCAATAGAGGCATGCTTTGGTACTCTTCAGGCACTTCATAAGGGAAGCCATCCACCATATCCTCTTCAACACTGCAGAAAGCCAATGCCCCAGGAAGATCTCAGCTGCAGTCAATGACAAGGTATATATGAGAATACTATATCTAAGTGGTTTCTCTTGAGGATGTTCTAGTAGAGAATTCATATTTGTCTTGGAATCAAAAGCCCATTCAATGGATATTTTCAAGGTGAAAGCCTTATGGAAACATTGTTTCGTGATAGTTATATTAAGAGCCTTTTAGAATAAGCAGCATGTAGAAACAAAAATTAGAATCATATGTATATATTATTATTGTAATAACTTATGCCCACAAGTCTCTGGTTTCTAAGGCATTGCCAAAATAAAATACGAATTTTTCTGTTTAAACTCATCCTAGACAGCTTGACCTTCGAAAACGCTGCATAAAAAGCATGCAGACAGACACAGGCATTATTTAGGCAATCCTGAACTGACTTCAATCACTGAAATACCAGAAATTCTTTAAAAAATGTTCTCAATGTTGCTAAAATCTCGCAACAAAGTAGCTAAGGTATTTTTTCTATTTAAAGGGACTTAATCATTAAGGGGACTTGAGCCTGACACAATTAGTCTCCCCAGCTATACTTTTCCAAATAGCTTAAAATGCTACTTTCTAGTTTTTGTCAGATTCTTTTCTAGCCAAACAACTGCCCACCAACAAAACAACAACTAAACACATCCAACTTCTATTGTTTGTTTTGTTTGGGCAGATGAATATTTTGGCAGTTTAAAGAGTTAAAAGGTCAATCTTCAGCATGCCAGAAGCAATGTTTCAATGAACATACTCACCCTCCAACATACTGAAGTAGCTCCTTTTGTTTCGGTGCTACTGCATCTCTATGTCTATCCTCCACAATTTGTTGGAGCTCATCCATTCCAACTTCTAGCTTGTCAAGAAGTTCAACGCCATGTTCCTTTTTTGATTCAGCTAAACCTGATACAATCAAACTTCTCCCCTGCTTGAGGGATCGAGACGCCTGCCTAACATTCTACATGCAAAGTTAAAGCAAAAAATTATTCTCTCTACAACATTCCATGGACATAGAAATTGATACCAGAACATTATGCAACAAATGGGTTTCAAGCCTTACCCTCTCAACAGAATCAAGTGCCTTGACTCCGGCCACCTTGAGACTCTCTGTGATATCTTCTAGTGGTTTTTGTACTTCCCTGATTGCTTTATTGTTAATAGGCAGAGCGTATCTCAACAATGCCCCAGGGTCCTTTATTGGCGGTCCAGAAATTAATACAGAAAGATCAGAAAATACAGGGTCAGCGGCATAGGCATTACTAGAGCAATCCAATCCAGGAACTCCTGTTATTAATCCAACTGCCAACGCAATAGACACCGCACAATGCTTCAAGGAAAATGATCTCCCTTTCTGCTCAAATAAGTAAAACGCATGAGTATAGAACAATGACATCCTCAATCCTTGTTATCCAAAAAGAACAACTAAGACAAAACCATTTAGCAGGTCCTAAATTCAAAAACTTGTATATTAAAGACAAAGTTAGTTCAACGATTCCAAAAATTGTAATTTAGAACCCAATATCCCGAACAACCTATATAATTCCATTTTATACATTCCGAATAATTTGCACATTCAGAAAAGATATCCTCAGTTCAGAGAATTAGATCGAACACAATGCTAATACATAGATTCGAGATAATCAAAAGTATAACAAGGCAAATAAACATGACCCTTTATTTGATAAGACCGAACATCCTTTTCCTTAAACAATTTTAATAAAACCGAGTTGAGTTGACCTTCTCATAGTTATGCAGATCTTAGCATATGATATGCAAGCAACGTCGACTTCTTCAACAATATGGATAAAAAGCACGTAAATTTCACAATTTGCACGAAACCCAAAACCAAAAAAAATCACACCTGCTTGTTCTGGAGGTCAAATGGATGTGGGTTTTGTGAAGAACACCGGGTTCCAAACCGCCGGAAGAAAGAATGGGTGGAAGCATTTGGGAAGCGAACATTATTGGTGGGTATGAGAGGTCTAAAAAATCTGGTGGTAGCTGGAGAGGTAGTACAGTGGTGGCAGGAGATAATGGCTGCCATTTGGAGTCAAACTAGAAAATCTAAGAAAAGGCAAATATCATCAGAGGCTGTAGGACAATTAACAGAGAAAGAGAGAGATACCGAGACAGAGTGAGAAAAAGAGATAGAAGATAAGGTTGTCGGTCAGATGGTGTAGTTTACTTGGTTATATTCGGAAGAGATGCTCGCAAATGGGTCATCATCCTCTCGCTCTGGATAAGATATCCATATGTAAAACGAGAATTCCTCTGTTGACGATAAATAAATTTTGATAATGTAAAACTACTGGATAATTTGTTAATATTAAAATTTATCATATAATTATTTATTATTCAAACATTTTAGATAATTAAATTTATTTATTTTTTATTTAAAATGTAGAAGATATTTTTTTCTTTTTTGGTGAATATAAAAGGACTTACCCGTAGCGGGTTCATAGGTCCAGGAAGTATTTAGCGAGTGGACCGACCAAGGCGTCTTTTTAACCCGATAGGAGTCCGCGATTGGAGCCCGTGTCGCTAAAATCTCTCTCCCCCTCGTGCGGTAGCAGCGGAGATGAGCACTTGAGTCCAAATAGGGCTACCAAGACTCGAACCTCAACTCCCATACTCGCAGGTGTGAAGGCTCAGCTGGCTCGTACCACTGGGCTACACCCTCAAGTGCTAAAATGTAGAAGATAACCTATTCATTCAATAGCATTGTGTATTGCCAAAAAAGAAAAATACCATTGTGCATGTGTATATATTTCTTCATATTAAATATTTTTCATTTTTCCAAATTTCTTTAGAGTCTGAATTCCACTTTTTTTTCTTTTTTAATTTCTTTTTAAATATAGTTTATAAGTAACTGGGTCAATTCATGGGCCACTACATTGTGGGCCTGTATATCTGTTTGTCCTGATGAACAAGCTTCCGCTTGACACTAAAACATTTGTAATTTCTAGTTACATTACATGGAAACTGTATACACCCACTGTTTATAAGGCTAACAACTATGAAATATATAGTTACCAAAAAAATCTAGGAATGCTAGATGGGTTGGCAAAGGTTCCAATTTTGGTCCAAAATTATTAAAGTTTGAGTATTTTTATCGTTTTGGTTAGATACTTAATCTGTCATTGTTATGTTGAATTAAGCATAATGGCGAGATATAGGCTGACATGTTGGTCGATGTAGATGGATCCACCATTTGGAGTTATAGAGGATACATCAACTTCTACGTCTCCAACTTTTTTTCTTTAGCAAAAAAATATATATATAATTACCAAAAAAAAAAAAACTATGAAACATATTTGTATAAAGAAGTAAATAGTCATTTTACGAATTGAAAATTTATATCCCAGTACCTTTCGGTGCAATTATATATTTATATAATTGTATGTATATAAAGTAATGCTATTATTAAGACATTGTAATAGAATTTTTATAATAATTGTCACTAAATATTTTTTTAGTAACAATTCGTCACTAAAAATAAATTATTGAATAATGACTGTTTCAGATTTATTACTAAAACAGATATTTGATGATAATATTGATATAAATTCCATTTCTGATAGTAGCATCACCTTGCATTATATATGGGCTAATTATATTGTTAGTATTCAAATTATGTCGGATGTTACAAAATTCATCCTCAAATATTCTATTGGTCTTTTGATTTCCAGACTCACTTAAACATAACTTCGTTAGTCCCTAATTTCATTTCCATCTAAAATGCCCCATGAAGCCATATGCAATGTACATAATGAACAATTCTAGGGATAAAACTTATATTTTTATATTGCGTTCTCTTACCTATCTCTCCTCTTTCTAAGACACGAATTTGGAATTGATATTAGAGGAAATCAAAGAATCAGGGCTTACCAAAATTCCCATTTAATATTTAGCAATTTTAAAATTTGGGCATTAGAATTGTTTCAAGGTTTGGAAGAAACCCCTTAAATCGACATACTTGCCTCTCTCCGATCTCTCTTTGACAGTATGGTATATCCATCGAAACCGTGAATGATTGAAATTAGATGGTGGAATCAATAATGTAGATTTTTAAAATTATTTTTTTATTTTTTTTATTTTTTAGTATATTTTAGTTTAAAATTTAATACGGTTTTATAACATATAAGTACACCACTGTTAAGCATGTTCTAGTTAAAAGTTAAAAAAAATTTAACAAATTAGAAAATTAAAAACTTAAATTATTAAATCTAAAAATTAAAAACTAAATTTTGAAAGTTGAAAGTATCTATATGTAATTAACCAAAAAAATAAATTATATATATTCTTTAGATCACGGGTTTGAGTAATCCAATTATTCAAAAAAAAAAAATGAACAAATTTTTATTGTGGATTCCATCTTTATTGTCCACATCATCATGTCCACACACACTCGCATGGATGCTACTATTTATGTTATATATAGTTAATGAGTTTGAATGTCACCTAACTAACTAGCTAGCTATTGCTGTTGGAAAGATAACAGCAGAAGCTATAAAATTATATGATTAAAATATATTACTGAATCGTCATGGTCACAAAAATATATTACCTTAGTACTCAAGCAAGGCCTAAGAGCATAACTCTAACAATAGCTAGTATGCAAAGACCTTGAAAATCTCCATAAAACTCCATCTGTATATTACCCTCGGAAATGTAAAAGTTTATTATATCTCAGAGTACTAAAATGGAGATCTGGAATTCTGACTGTGGGTGCCATAAAAATTGATCAGACTCTAGGTGTAATATTTGAGGCAGAGAGTTGCACTGTAAGCTTTGCAACACCATCTTTGTCATCCTTTGGAGTTGTTCTGTAGAACCATGCAAATAATAGCTGTATCGCACCCGATATTGTACCTACACCATTGCTTACCTGCAAATTTGTTAATTAATCAATAAAATACCATATAAATTTAATGGACCTGTATAATTTCAACCCATAAATTAGGAATTACCAGGATGTAGATATCAAATTTTATAAGGGCATAAGATGTCCAAATGCAACCACTTAGGAAGTTAGCCAATGAAAGATAAAAAGGCATGTATTTTACGCTCTTCGTTTTGAAAACCTTTGCCTATATAAATATATACATATATATATATTAATGTTAATATTCAGCTTTATTATAATAATATAATAAAAAAAATTAATGGATTTAATTAATGAGAGAATTACTTACCGTGACAGTGAGCGGAGAAACATACATTTATGATGTTGAAAAAATCACAGATAATCCCAACCATTAGAGATCTCTTTTAGCTCCGTGTAATGTCAAAAGCGTTATCACAACGATGATGGCATAGAAAATGAATCCAATTCCAAGTCCAAACACAACCTTTTTCTGAGAAATTAAATCAGGAAAATTCATTCAGTTTGAGAATATCCAAGACAAAATTGAATTATTAATTACATACATACCCGGCCTTTGTTGGGTGCATAAGCAAAGAAAATGGATAAGTAAATAAGTTCGAGAACCAGCCCAACAGCATTGCTGGGGACCACAAGAAGGCTATCAGGGTGAACAAATGGCATACCGTAGAACATCCAGAAAAGGCATTTCAGTACCGTTGCCATATATGGATCTGGCTTGAACTCTTCCACATCCATCCTCTTTATGATTTTATAGAATGTTGGTCTGCACAGTGCACCCAAATATTAATTTAATTTGATTGATTAATTAATTAACGAATTTAAGCTACTACTAATTACTCTTTATCATTCATGTTAATCTAGACTAGTAGGAGACAGTTGTTTCCTGTTGGTATTAATTTTGGAAAACAGGGGATGTTTGAGGTCAGTGAGTCAATTAAAACAGAAAAATATTTGTATATTAAAAAAATAATAATATTGCTTTATTCCTAATCTTGCAATCAATTTTAGAAAAAAATTACCATGATATGGGACTTTATATAATGTTGAAATAGTAAGCAAAGGCCATGGCTATTAGGGGCAAACTATGGAATTAGGTCTACAATATATACCAAGCATTGTCAGTCAATTAATAAAGATATTCATTAATATTCAGCACAAAAAAAAGATGTTCATTAATTTTTTCATAGCTTTCTCGTTTCTTAGAACTCTTTAGTATGAGGATGAAAAATTTAACAAACTGTTCAAAAAGAAAAGAAAAAGTGTTTAAAAGAGAAATAGAAAGATTACACTGGAGAAATAAACAGACAGAAAGAAATAACATTCCCTGCATTCACAAAAAAAGCAATCAATATTAGTTGAACTATTATTTCTCTTAAAGAGTGAATCGTCTTTTTTTTATTTTTATATATATATATTTTTCTCTAACGCTTTCTCTCATATGTAAGTTGTTGTTATTTTGTTTTTTTTTTTGGTTCATCGAGTTTTTATTTCTCTCAAAAACTTTCATTTTTTAAATACTTTTCTATAATAATATTAAACACAGGTAAAACTCATATTTACTAATTCTTTTAAAATCTATCTTTTTATTTGTAAATGTAAAAATAACATAAGCTACAAAAGCAAGGATAAAAAACAGGAGTGAAGCATAGACATAAACATTTATTTAGTTTATTCTTTTTTAGTTATCGAATGCCAAATAAACTACTAGGCAAAGAAAATAAAATGTTTAAGGCATGGACTTGAGAAATTTTTTGTAGGTGGTACATACCTATGCTCCCTACAATAATCCGAGCTGTATCGGCGCTCGCCATTTTCAAAGAGAAATTAATAGGATCAAAAGTTGCAGAGAGAGCCAAGAAATAATGGAAGATTTTCTTTGAGTGAGCAGTAGCAAACTCGGACTCTCCTCTATATGACACTCCGAATTTTGACTGTTTCATACATATATAGGAATTTGATTCGCCCATTAATTGTCTTTTCATTTTCCAATTCAGATTTCCATGTTTTGGAATATGAAAAATAATAAGTCAGATCTTATTTACCTGGAAATAAATAATTACCTTATTTGATGGTTATATATGATGCAGTTTGGGCTCGTTTGATATGCTATGTTATATTAAATTATGTTTTACTGTATTGTATTGTGTTGAAATATATTGTATAATATATTTTATGTGTTTGATGTAAAATTATATCTGAATATA
>QANX01004163.1:0-34854 GCA_003254975.1 Ochetophila trinervis
TGCAATATGCTATTGATTTAACGGTCTTAAAATAATTAAAATATAAAAATTCGTAAAGCTTGAAATTTGACGTCTGCCACCTTACTATGCTTGGCAGTTGGCACCTTTCAGAACTTCGATTATGATTCCCATGTTTTTAAAACTCAACTATTACAATATTATTTTTTTAACTTGTGTTGAATTTTATTTACCTTAAAATGTTTAATAATATTCATGTTTAATTAATATAATTGTTTAGAAAAATACTATAAATTTTAAAATTAATGACTAAATTTACGTACCAAAAGATTTATGTTAAAGTATTATAATTGGCATAAATAAATATCATATACCACACATAAGGGTGTAGCCTATGTGGTAGGAACCAGCTCACTCATCACATGATAAGGGCCGTCAGTAGTAGACTTCCATGAAGTTATAAAAGACGATAATTGGCATAAATAAATATCATATGCCACGCATAAGGGTGTAGCCTATGTGGTAGGAACCAGCTCACTCATCACATGATAAGGGCCGCCAGCAGTGGACTCCCATGAAGTTATAAAAGACGTCTGGTCTGACATTCTCGCTAAATTCCTCCTGGACCTATGACCCCGCTACGGATATGCCTTTTTTATTCAAAAAAAATATCATATGTCACAATATTTAATAAATAAATTTTTAAATATCACCTGCTACAATATTTAATAAATAAATTTAATTAATATTTAATAAATTTAACATTTTTTTTGAACAAAAATAAAACATTGGTAATCGGAAATGAAATTGATATATGAAATTCCTAATCAATTTTATCTATTAAGTAATGTGATAAATAATAAAATAACATTTTACTGGTTGAAAAATATCCTTCGTAATGATTGGTGATCATCATCGTAATGATATCACGTGGTAATTACTATCTTTATGAGTTTATTTTTAAATATTAGATTATGTTATTAAAAAATATATTATATTTAGTTTTAAAAAATAAAAAAATTTAAATACAACCAATTAATAATTTTCATGTCATAAATTTTGTTTAGCATATATATATATAAAATAACTTTCTAATCAAGGATTTTAATAAGTAAGAGATGACAAATATTAAAAGGTTGCATACTTCATCTAATTGTAGTTCAAAAAAATTTGATTGGCTCTTTTTGGTAATTGACTAGTTCATTTAAATATCTATTTATCTATATTTTAATTTATATATTAAATATGACATATTATTTAGTAAATAAATTGGTGCCATAAAATTACTGTTTTGTTAATTTATTTATTTTTGTTAAAAAGTTCTCTTTTTATATTATATTGTTCAAAAAGGAAAGTCAAATAAAGAACCTCAGAAAAAAAAAAATAAACAATAATAATAATAATAATAATAATAATAATAAGTTATATTGTTTATCTCACATTATAATTGTTAATTGGTAATATTAATTATATTGATTTTTTATTTTAAATTTTAATTTCAAAAACAAAAATTTAGACAGCATCAGAATCCTAATTATCACCATCTGTGACAAATGCTACTTTTCTAGAAAAAGAAATAAAATAACGAACTGAATTTTTATATAAGAAAAAGAGAAAAACAAAAAAATCAGAGGGGAGAGAGAGAGCTGAGCTCACAGTCGACGGAGAGAAAGCAGAGAGGGGGAGCGCGAGAGAGGCACAGAGGCTCTCATGGAAACTGCAATATGCGGTCGAGTCCCTCTCTCACCCAACCGCGTTTTCAACTCCACTACATCAGGTCTCTTTCTCTCTCTTTATTTTTCTTTCTCTTTCTCTATTAGCCTTTCTTGAAGAACAGAAGGGAAAAACAAATATTTGTATTTTTCACTGTTAAATTCTTCATATCCGTATGTGATTCTTTAAGTTTTATTCATTTTCTTGGTATCTTAATGGTGGGGTTGGAATTTGCTTAATCTGTAGTAGACATGAAATTGATGTGTTTGTATACCTTATGAATGATATAATGCTTCGTTAAATGATAGGATTTGCGTTTTCAAATTGAGTTGCAAGAGAGAATTAAAGATAGGAAATAATACTGGAACAGATGAATAATTTTTTTTATCAGATTAGGATTTAGGAATGTTATCCCCATCTTTGGAGTTTGGAAATAAGAACTGAAATCCTTAGAGTTTGAAATCCATTTAAGGAAAAGAAAAAGGAAAAAAATTGGAATTGAAATCCTTACACTCAAATACATTTTTTTGGGAGTATTTACAATTTTTTTTCTCATTTTATGTTAGAGCATCTGCAATGGTTCTTCCATTGCTAAAAACATTTTGCCTCTGTTAAGTGGATGTGACAAAAAAAAAAGAAAAAAAGAAATGAAGATGAATGTCTATTTGTGAAGGCTGTGATAGACAGAGCAAATATTTTATCATGAAGATGATCTATTATAAACCATCTTTATTTAAAAAAAAAGAAAAAAAAATTATTTTTAAAAAGAAAAATGATTGATATATCATTAATTGATTGAGATTTAGACAAACCAATGGAGAGTAACTTTTGGTTTAACAGTACATTAGTACATGTATGCCACATAGGTTGTAAACCCTTCCAACTTTTATGCTACATAGCCAATAATCTAAAGAGCCATTGGAAATGCTTTCATGTTTTTAACTTCGTCATAATTTTAGTATATCCAAATAATAAAAACTAAAATCTTTATATACACACACACAAACATACCTTTTTTTCTTTTCTCTCATAGAATTTCATTATCCAAACCTGCATACATGATACATGTTTTTCATATTAACATTCTGCAAATTCCTTTATGATTTTCTTTTAACCTAAGCATCAAGCTAAAATCTTCCATGTCAACATTCTGACCATGTCTACAAGTTTAAGTTTCCTTCTGCATAATTTGCTAAATGAGCATGTATTGGGAACAGTTTTAGGTTTTAACTTTACATGCACATCATGAAAGTATCAAGTTTAGAGGCCTTATCTAGGAGTCCTTAATTATATATACTTTTTTATTCCTGAAGCTAAATATTCATCAAGTGCTCCTTTTGAGATCGAATTAACTCTTCAACATATATATATTTTTTAAAGTTTTTCATAGCTACATTGATATTTTGTAGTAGACTATATAATAATTCAAACAAAAAACAACAAACAAATACTATTAGTAATTAATTAAATAATAAAATATATGTAAATAAAATATAAAAGCTATACACCAATAGAACCTTTAAAAAAGTTGAAAAATTATAATAAATTGACTTGGTGTTTGAAATAGTTGAAGAAGATGAGAGAGAAAAAAAAAACATGAATCAGAAGATGGAGAGAAAAGAAAACATATATGATGAAGAAGATGAAGAGAATTAAAGATAACCTTAGAAATTAATATAGCCTAAAAATTGAGAAAAAATATTATCTTAAAATAGGATAATCATCTCATTAATGTAATTAAATATTTATTTTTTCCAAAATTTGTTAAAATTAGTAATAAATATTTACCTTTTCCTAAATACTTACATTAATTGTTAATGGATACTTTATTTTTATTTTGATAATTTATAGATATAGATCTATTATTTTAACGCATAAAATTATATATATATATGCATACCTATTATGTATAAACAAAAATTGGGGGGCTTGGTAATGTGGGGGCCTTAGGCCACTGCGTTGGTGGCCTTACCCTAGAACCGGCACTGCGGTCAATGGAATGAATGGATTTCAGTGTATTTATGTCCTCCATGGCAACAATTTACCATCTTGTTATTGTCGGTACTTTGGGATTCCGTTTATAGCATTGATATACGTGAAGAAAATGTGGTCTGCATAACTTATAGAGTGTGAGTAACTCATCAAAATTTAACTTGTTATTAATTTTATTTTATTTAAAAAAAAAAAGAAAAAAAAAAAAAAGAGAACTTGTGTAATTAATGACATAGAGATGAAATTTTCTATATGAAAGTGCATCTAGTTCATCCAAGTGATAATATTGTCAAAATTATCATTTCGTTTCACACAAACATGGTAAAGTTTATTGATTTCCACGTTTTACTATAATTTCTGTCACAGGGGACAAACATTTCTTATTTACAAATTGTTCGAACCGAAACATCTTAATGACAATATCAATCTCTGGGATTGGGAAAGGTGGTGGGGTGTTGGAGAAGCCAACCATAGAGAGAACAACACCTGGTCGTGATTCCGAGTTTGACGTAAGGTAGAGAAACCATAGTTTCAAGGCTGAATTTCCTTTCTGGCTTCTGAATTATGTCAACTTTTGTATATCCTTTTTTCAAAGACAAATTTAGTTATGACTTAAACTTCCAGTTTATTGAACTTCAATTCAGCTATTGGTGCAATTTAATGGAAAACTGTTCTGTAATTATGAGCAAATATGGGTTGGAAAGGAAAAGTGATATTGCATATAATATGACAATCAATATTTCCTATCATATATCCCTAGTCATGACAATAAAGTGAATTAAAGGAAAGATTATTGGGTGCACGAAAAGCTTATGAAAACATAAACTTTTCTTGCATCTGAAAACACCTAAATTCATAAGCCATTTTAGCATACTTAATTCTGTCCTTAGAACATTTCTTTGTATCCTCGTTTGCTTAACACCAGATTTCCAAGATCACATTCAAGTTTGCTGCATTCATTCTCTGAAGTAGCTCAAATTTTGGCCTGCCTTAATGATTTAAGGCTCGCTATTTGTTCCATGTTAGCTTTTCTGAATAAGTTCCTTTCATTCAATAAGATTGTTGAAATTGATTTTCTCTTGAAGAAGGTAACTTAAATATAGGAATGTAAGAGAGTTTTCTTGGTGAATTTCTATGAGCATCAAGCTCCCTTTTACTTGACATAAGATTTCTGTTAAACTTATTTATTTTTGACACTTTAGAGCTATTGCTTCCATGTCGAGCTTGCCACCTTAAGAGGGATATCTAATTTTCAACTAAAATAACTATACAGGTGCGCCTATGATGTACATTCTTCACCACAAGATTGCATTTCTAGTAGATTAGAAGCTTATTCATTGTTAGACCAGTCTTATTGTTTATACCCATTATAGGAGCAATTCTATTTTGTGCTGCTTCTTGAAATAGTTCATTTGGTGTAAGTTTTTTTTATTTGATGTCAAGTAAAGGAGACGTAGGTTCTTTTTAATTGGAAACCATTAAACTATTCATCTATATATGGCTTGGTTTTCAGGAAATCAAGAAAAATGGCACCACCTTACCGTGTTTTGCTGCATAACGACAATTACAATAAGCGAGAGTATGTTGTCCAAGTCCTGATGAAGGTGATCCCTGGAATGACCCTTGACAATGCAGTTAATATCATGCAAGAGGCACATTACAAGGGACTTGCAGTGGTAATTATCTGTGCCCAGGTGGATGCCGAAGATCATTGCATGCAGCTGAGAGGCAATGGTCTTCTAAGTTCGATCGAGCCTGAGAGTGGTGGGTGTTGAAAGAATCGCTATAAAAAAAGCGCCAGTCTTTGGTAACTTCTACAGTTAATATTCCAGCCATTAAGAGTTGTCCTCACATGTATACAAATAAATAAAGTCAATATGAAAATATATTTTAGTACTTTGTATTTTCATTAAGACAGAAAAAAAAAAAAAAAAAAAGCACGTGTAAATTCTGGTTATTTTGATGACCCTCCTCCTGTCTATGCATTTTGCTTCTATATTTGGTCTTTTTAGGTTTAGAATTTTGATTGTCTATGTAAAAGACAGTCTTTTTTAGTTGTATAAGCTATTGCTTAGATGTAATATTGCAAGTTCTTCTATACTAGTTGGTTACATGGAGATGGAGATAATCACATTTTTTGTTGTTATCATCCTTTGGGTTCGAATTTATAAATGCTTGCCTGCTTGTTGCCGTTTCACTGTATTTGTGTCTTTTTCTATGAATAGCATTTTTCTCTTTCATAATGGAAAAAGAAAAAGATGGTAAAATTGCAATTAGAAAAGGAGTATCATCATTTAGTTATTGTGTTTTACTAGTTTAAAGTTCATAAACAAATAATGGCCATGAATGAAAACTTTGGTTAAACTATTCAAAGCTTCAAAGTTCATAAAACAATTAGTTGCAGCTTTAAAAAGGCTAAGCTTAAAAAACAACTGTATAATTAATAAATTTGCTTTCCTATCTGATACCCATCCATGAACAACCTTGTTAAGAAATAAAATAAAATAATGAGTTAATATCATTTTACTCTTCAAACAATGAAATGTTTTCCATTTTACTTCTCAACTTATAAATATTTAGCCTTGCCTCCCAAATTATTGTTTTTGTATTAATTTAGTCCTAACTATGCAATTTTATGTAATGGAATGTGGCCAAATTAGCTATAGTAATTTCCAAATTTCATAGTTCTCGGAGTGGCTGGAACGATGGGAATGAACTTCACTTTTTATTGACTAGGAGGTAAGGGAGACCGTATCAACTCATGTACTAGGACACAAAACAAACTAAAACATACTAAAACTGTTTTTTGGAAAAAAAATTATTTAGGTTGTGTACAATCAAATTCATTCGTCATAAATGTTTCATTGAACTAAAATGACACAACCAATAGTTTAGGGACAATGTGAATTTTTAGAGTTTAGGGACAAAATGAAAATCATTTCATAGATAGATTGGGGGGAAAACGATGTTAAGCCTAAAATAATAATAAATATATAGAGAACAACAAGACCTATAATTAGTATTGCAGAGAGAAATTATCAATTTATGGCATTAATAATGTATCCATAAGATTAAAGCCATCTGCTTGTTTGTCCCTCTTGCATACCACAGAAATCACTAAACCCCAAGTATCTAGGTCAACAACATTTGCGTTTCCAATACTATTTAGAACTTTCCATATCAACTCCACATTACCCTCCTTGCACAACCCATCAAGAAGTTTATGTATAGTTGCAGAACGGGGTGAATACCCCTTAAATACCATCTCTTCTAAAATAAACATGGCTTCTTTAAACCTCCTCCAATTACAAAATCCATCCAAAATTGTTCTATATGATACCACATCTGGTTTACAACCACGCCTTGGCAAATCTTCAAATAAATCATTAGCTTCAATCCATTTTTCGTCTTTGCATAATCCACTAATAATTACATTATAACTAATAATATCTGGTTTACAATTGTTCTTCACCATCTCATCTAAAACTCTATAAGCTGTTTGAAAATCATTCTCCTTACAAAATCCATTAATCATTGCATTGTAAGTTACAGTATCAGGTTCACATCCATTCACAGTCATTTCCTCCAAAATCCCAGAAACTTCATCTTTCCTACCAAACTTGAATAGTGCACTGATCAAAGTAGAATAAACTGCAGAGTCTAATTTTATTTTATTCCTTACCATCTCTTCCTTAAGCTTAAAAGCCAAACTTAAATCATCGACCTTACAGAACCCTTTGATCAATGATGCATATACAAATGCATTAGGCTTAACCCCATAAACTCTAGTCATATCTTCTTTCAAGTTAAAGGCTTCCTTTAGCTTTAAATCCATGCAAAACCCATAAATCAAAGTCCCAAAAGTCACCACATTTGGACGAAAACCCTTCCTACGCATTTCATCAAATATAACCCATGCATCATCCAGAGAACCATTACTACAACAAGCCTTGATCAAAATATTATACGTACAAGCATCCGGGTTCACGTAATTCTCAAAACCCATAAAAGTTTCCCTCACCTTCTCAAGCTCACCGCACTTACAAAGCGAGTCCAGCAGAGAATTGAAGGATTTCACTGTCCGCTGACAACGGAAAGAGGGTATTTCATCAAACATCTGCAGTGCACGTTGAGGATGACGAGCCCGGCCATAGAAAGAGATGACATTGCAGAAGAGGATCTCAGGTGGAGCAAAGCGGGTCTCTTGCTTCATTTGTTGGAGGATTTGCTCCATTGGGTCGAACATTTTGGCACGTCCAAGCTTGGAAATGATGAGGTCGTATGAAAGGAGGGAATAGCGAAAGGGTTTAAGGGGTTTAGGGAACTGAGGATTTGGGTTCTGGAAGAGTTGGAGAGCGAGAGATGGATCTTTTTGGAGGCGGAGGAGGGAGGAAAGTCTGAAGGGAGAGATGGCTTTTGTAGTTTTCATTTGTGTTTTCTTTTTTAAGGGATCGTTTGGGATGCATTCCTGCACTGAATTGGATTGGATTATCAATCCTTTACGGGTTAATCTGGAAAGGTTTCCAAATTGAGCTCGACGCATGTCCAGTTTCACTCCACAATCTAGCAAATAGATAGAGAAGTGAAAACGTACGTCAAAAAGAAGTATGAAATTCTTGCTAGAAAGAAACATAACTGAGAAAGAAAAAGAAAATGAGAGATGCAAAATTGTTAATTTTTTATTTTTTAAAAAATTTTATTTTTGGGTTCCCGCCATAAAAGTGGGCTTTTTTTTTTCTTTTTTTCTTTTCCTTCTTTTTGTAATACCAGAACAGTGGGCTGGGCCTCTTTTTTGGGTAGAGAACAGTGGGCTTGACCTTGCTTGGACTAGAAATATAGCATATTATTAGTTATCACCTATGATTTTCAAATTAATAATTTACCAAAAAATGATTTTCAAATTAATAATTTACTAGTAAATTTGGCATAGTAGTAAAAATAACTAACAATACACTTCAGCCTAGGGGTGGTTTCTACCGAAATAAATAGTTTGTTTTGATATAAATAGTAACTGACCAAACTGAAAAAAGTATAAAATCAGTTAAAAACTGAACCGGTCAGTTTTGATCGGTTTGGACCTTCATTCATTAGGCTGAAAATACAGGTCCAATTCATTATACCAAAAATAATATACTCAATTCATTGAGCCAAAAACAACAGGCCCATCTCATTGGACAAAAAAATTTATTACCTATTTAATCTAATATTTTTTAACAAATAATATATAACTTTTAAAATTTTAATATAACATTTAAAATTATAAATTAAAATGCAATTCAATTTCAAATATAAAAACTTAAATAAAAACACAATCCATGTGAAAAAAAAAATGTTACCAAAGTCCAAACTTAATTAAAATACAATCCAAAAACAGGGTAAAGCTTGGTTTGCCACCTGCGGAGAATTTTACATCACGTCCCTGCTCTAATTCTCACATAATGGAAAGGGGGCTAGGAACCGTATGCTTGTACCCCATCCAATACTTCGTTAATATTAAAAAAAATCAATTTCAACTAAAATTGAACATAAATAATCTTAATCTTCATCCCAATACACAATACAATTTCACTCAAACTTAACAACCAAAACAAAATCAGATTCTTTGAAGCTTGAATAATCAAGATACATACAAGAAAACTTCAAATTTTGATCTAAAATTCTACATTGTACAACAACTGTTAGCAAAAATAATAATAATTTGAGAATAGAATGGCAAACCAAGAGGAGAACAATTTACAACGACCAATGGCAACTGGGGATGACCCTGCCACTATGCATTAGAAAAGTAAAAAGAATTAATAGCTCCCAAATTTACGTATTCCCTTCACTCTACATCAAAAAAGTGAAAACATATACCTGATTAAATGAGATAAAAGCAATCTCCAAATTAAATCTCTAGGAAAGTTGAAATCTAAAATCTGAGAGCTTCTTTTTCTCCTTTTTTCTTTCATGACCTTGGACTTGAGGTCAAGGAAAAGAAAAATAAGATGACAAAAAATAAGGTACATTAAGAGAAAGAAAGAACGAGAGAAAAGAAAAAGGACCTAGGGTCGGCTGCATGTGTTGTTGCAAGGGACTTCTATTTTGAGAAAAAAAAAATATAAATAAAACATATTTAAAAGTAAATGAAAAATATTATATATGTTTATATATATGTATGTGATTTGCTATAAAATCCACTTGTTGGGATCCATAAGCTCTCCAATAAAGACATTTTTATTCTTTCTTTTTTATTTCTTGAACTTAAAAAACAAAATTTGTTTGGCTTTGGATTTTATAGCATTTAGAATTATTGGGTTAGAATGTAGAGTTTTAAAATTTATAGCATTTAGAAGTATTTGGTAAAAAAAAANATATATATATATATATCGAGGTGGGGATCATGTACCCAACCCCGATCCTGAGACAAAATATTTTACCTCGTCCTCGACTTGATAATCCAATAAGCAAAACTCGCCTCATTAGGATCAGATCCCCATGGATATCGAGTTAACCATGTTAAAATGACATCTTTAGCTTGATATCTTTGTTATCATATTGTCTACCGTAGCTTCCGAGAGAACTTTTAGCATTGGAAAGTGCATTTTAGATCTTTATCGAAGCTCTCTTAGTCTCAACAATGTTGGAAGCCTTAACTTGCTCTCATAATTGCCTTAGTTCAATCCCTCTCCCATTGGATAGTCATGTTTATGATGAATTTTTTGCTCTTTGCATTGATCTTAAGTTAGATCAACATTTTGTTTTGAACTTTTAGTTTATTTTAATAAATGTAAATGTGGCATTATATTATTTAATATTTGTTTTCTTCTATTCCTTTAGAGACAGAAACTTCATGCACAACTTCAAATTGAGAATCTGTTATAATAGTTGGATTTTGTACTTCGGAGTTAAAGCTTGGAGATTGGAGTCATGGGTTTTTTTATTTATTAAAATTAAAATTTATAATGTATTTTAAGTGCATAAAAATATCATAAATATAATTTTTTTTATATATAATATGTTTTATGTAAAAAATATTTTTAAAATAAACTTTGGGCTATAAATTTGGACTTAAACCTTAAACCCGAAGCCCAAGCTTGATACTCAAGTCTGAAATTCGGCTTGATACCCATATGGTTGGGCACTAGGCCTTAAAATTTAACATATTGGTTTGACCCAACCCAACCCAAATTCTCTCTCGTGCTTGAAAAGGCTTAGTACGAACCTGTCCGAGCCCCAATTTTTGGACTTGGACCAGGCTGAGCGGTCCAAATTTATACTCCTAGTTGGGTTGACCCAATGAACAAGCCTATCCATGGGTGCCATAAAACTTAATCAATGTTTATGAATATAATTTTATACAAAATATCTATAAAAGTAATTTGTGTTAGTAAAAAAATTATCCATAACAATATTATGAGTAATAAGTAGAATTATTCTCATGACAATTCTCGAAGATTAATCCAATTCGATTCGAAACATTTTCATCGTTTCATACTAAACTTCTTTATGAGCTAAAATAATATTTTTTTTCAATTTTTCTATAAAAATATACTTTTCAAAACCAAATATTTAGCTCATCAAATTCCATAGAAATTATTTATAAGATAACTTGCAAAATCATTAAGAAATTTCCTTTAGTGGGATACTTATATATATAGTAACACTATTACTTGTATGGCATCATAAGTGTTACTAAAATTCTATTTAGTGACAAAACTAAAAAAAAAATTGTCATTGAATAGTCAATTTTTAGTGATGATAGTTTTTATTTTGTCACTAAATTAGACTTTTAATGATAGTTTTGATAAAAAATTTATTAAGCTATATTGATAATAATATCTTCATACATATATATATATATACATAGTCATGTATGATATTTGTTATGTTCTAGTATAAAATTTAAAGGCTAAGATTAAATCATAAATTAAGGAATAAATGATTTAGATTCCTAAAAACTCTTGATGACACATTTATCCATTTATCATTTAATCATTGCCTTTGAATTTCATATCTAAACATAACAAATGGCAGGTATACATGATAGTAGCATGACTGATATATATATATATACATATATACACACAAAAGTAATGAAGAAAGCGTAAATCGCGTAGCTAAGAAACGCATAATATAGGGACGTTACGGAATGCCAATTTTACATGCGTCCACTTTAATGAAACACACATTTTTTGTTTTAATGAAAATGGTCTTCTTTAACATCAATTATTGGTCTTAAAAAATATGATTTTTGGGGCTTAGGGAAAAAGGGTTTTCTTCATTGAAGAAAATGTCTTCTTTAACATTCATTCTTGCAATTAAAGGTGAAAATCAAAAACACCATTGTAGCAGCTCCTTATCGCACCAGCTTCTTGTTGTAACAGAAACCCATTGCATATGCTTTCTGTCTTCACGGTATCCATTTTTTCTTCTTCATTGTCTCTTGAGCTTGTGGGTAATTAATTGGCTAATAAGATAAACATATTACAAGGAATTAAGAGAGGCCACTATGAGAGAATCATGTTTGAAGAAAACAGGTTACAAGAAATTCATTGTATTTTTTTTTAGTTTATTTCTTTCATATTGATTTTTTTTTCTTTTATTTCCATTAGATATTGCCATTTTCTTTTATATGTTTAGTACTACAGAAAAATTTATCTATTTTTTTCTTATATATATATATATTTATGTTTATATTCTTACATTAGGAGCTAGCTTTGAGTCAGATTCTCTGGTATAAAACTATTCGAGAAAACTCAGCTACGTGTCCCTATTTATGCCACCTCACCAACAAACCTGGTAAATATTTTAAAGTCCATAGTCAACCCCTTTCTATATCTAAGAACCATAAAACACACTTGTAGAGAATATAGAAATATTTTCAAGCAACATAGCTACTTATATGCATTTTCTAGTGATATAGAAATATTTTCTAGCAATATAGTTATAACATATTTTCTAAAAAGACTTTAACCATCTTCTAAAGCATACTGAGATGATGACATATTATATGCCTTTTGCTCCTTTGAAATTATTGATGCTATATATTGCTAATATTTGATGCAATTGTAGAATAGTTTGCATTGGTTACTATGTCAACATCGAGTACAAATGAAAGTGCTTGGCAACAAAAGTGTCAATGTGGAGGTAATATGACATTACATATATCTCATTCACAACGAAATCCAAATATTAAATTTTGGAAATACAATAATTCTAAGGTAAATATACCAAATTCTATATTGTATTGTATTACTATATGTATTATTTAATTATTGACTATATAAATGTTATATATGCAGGATGGTGTTTATTGTGGATGTTTTATATGGGACGATATTATAAATCCTATAAGTAGAAACATGGACAAAATAGAAATGTTAATCTATGAAATGACTAGAGTGAGAGATGATGTGCAAGAATTGAATTCCAATGTGAAGGAACTACTTAAAATCGAAAAAATTATCATCACATCGTTGTAGAAATTTTTATGAGGCAAAAGAAGAGCAACTTGAATTGGAAATTCTTACTAAGTTTCATCATTACGGCTAGAATTTCTATTTGTTATCTTCTGAAGATTATGTAGATTGTTCAAAAATGATATTGTATTACTTGTACTTGGAAGTATGTACACATGAAAATGGCATAGAAGACCAGTTTTCACTTGGATTTATCTCATGTTTTGCACTTATTTTTAAAGGGATATCATTTTTTTTGTTTTTGTGTGTGTGCGTTGATACTTGTTAAGCATGAAAATGGCAGAGAAAACCCCTTTCAAAAAGTATAGGCTTTCATATTGTGTTAAGTTTTAATAGGCTTGTATGTTTCTCATAAATCTTGTTAACAACTTCCAAAGAATTGCAATCATGGTTGCATAATAACTTCCAAATGTTTTCCAATATTGAGAAATAAGCAAAAAATATTACAATCAAATGTATTCCAATATTCAAATACATTTCAAGCTTTAAATGAAACATCTCTCATATTAATACATTCGAATAGATTGCAAATATTAAATTCATCTCGCACATTCTGAGCTTTAAATTATTGCTTCCATTGATGAACTACAGAACTTGTCTCTACTTGCAAGAAGACAATATTAGAGATGAAAAACTTTACTAGAAAGTCAGTGCAAACAATATAATCTTCCATTTTTCACAAAATTAAACAATATCAACGTGACATGCAAACTATAATTATTTAGCTTGTCCATGTAAATTTGATACTACAAATCAATCATATTACACAGATTCAAGTTTGCAAAAAACTAGTAATTTTTTTTTATGTACAACCATTTGTCTATAGTTTAAGAAAGTACTAGCATGTGAAGTTAATTCTTCTTCTTCACTTGACGAATGAGAATTGATTGACTTGATCATATATCTTGGATCTATATATACCATGAAAAATATATGAATAACCAAATATTAATCAATATAACAAAATTCATAAAATGATATTTTATTAATACAAAAATGTGGATGAACAAAAAAATAAAATTGCGTATCGTGCAACCAAGGACAATTTCTTTTGTCGTGTTGCTGCCCACAAAGTCTACATCCTTGACAAAGTCTTGATGTTGAAATTGCTATCTCTTTTGAAGATTTAATTTGTCTTCCACATCCTTTTGTTCTCACATATAATGAATTATTAATACTTTGAACTTTTTTTTTACTTCATTTGCTAATTGAATTTGGCACTGCATTTTTATCACCATTTATGTCCTTAACTTTAGCACGTAACAATTCAATTTCATTCAAAAGAAACTTAGTTCCCTCAAGAGTGAGAGATGCGTCATCGACTAAAGTAGAACAAGATCGAGATAAACTTGCATGACTAGTCACCAATGACATATCATCTCGTCATTCAATTTTTAACCATTGCTATCCCACATTTCACCAACCTTTGTACTTTTTGTCCATCGACTAAGAATGTATTTGCTTAGTAAAAATATGACATGTTTCATACCGAAAAACACTAGCATGTACCTTCATGGAATTCCTTTAAAGTTGAATAGCTTGCAACAACATAACACAAAGTCTAAAAGCTTATCAAACATAAGATTTCTACTATTTGATGAACAACCTTCACTAGCCTTCTGCACAATATATAGGATGGACTCATCATCCTCCAATGTGCTACTTAAGAAATAAGCACCACTTTCAAACATCTCACCTTGAAAAATTAAAAAGTTCCTCTTTGTGTATATTTTCACAATTTATAACTCCATTAGACACACAGATTTCAACATTGGCTGTTCATTCACATCAACATAATCTGCAATTAACTCATCATGTCTTTGATCATTAACAGCTCTATTAAAATGTATAATAAATTCCATCAATAAGTTTTTGTTTGATATATATTTTTTGAAAAATGCATGTGAACTTTCTACTCTTTAACTACTCAACATTCCTGTACTTAAGATATGATTAAAATAAGAAAGAATCCACTTGCTGTGAATTTCATACATTTGATGCGACCATGAATTATCTTCCTGATGAGTTTTTGTCAACAAATCTACCCAACTAGTTTCAAACTCTTTAGCAGTCTCGAAGTTAAAAATGAAACTTTTGAAAAAATTATAGTTGTCCCATACAATACTTGATGACAAATGGATGGTAGAACTTGAGCAACAACTTTTCATATTAGAGGATCTTGATTTGTAATAATCACCCTAGGCGGACCTCTAGGCATAGCTTCCAACAATTAATTAAATAACCAAATGAAAGACTCAGTTTTCTCACATTGTCAACAAAGCATATCCAAAAATGATGGTTAGACTATGATGGTTTACTCCTGCCAATGAAGCAAATATCATATCATGTTTGTTAGTGTTGTAAGTTGTGCCCAACATAACTACATTACCAAAAAAATGATATGCTAGCATCTAACAAGTTGACTTTCTCCATCTACTTCAAACTTAAAGTAAAAGGATGGATATTATCTTCTCTCACCATAGAATAATTCTATTAACAATTATGCATTAATGTCTTGTTGCTCATCTTTCATTTTTTGTCCATAGTTTCTTATATCTCTCTTAGTACATCCGATATTTTTAAGACCACCATATTCTATTTCTGTAATCTTTATTTGTTGAGATGTCAAGATATTTGCCTCTGACACGTGTTGGCTCAAAACTCTTTTCACAGCCGAAACAACTATATCTTATCTTAACAAATGTACCTTTGTTGGAGTAGAAAGTGTATGGTTATACTCTCCCACAAAATAACTAACAATCCAATTGGACATGCTTGTCGTTTAACCATCGTCGTCTAAGGTCTGCAACCAATTCAAATTACTCCTCTATTCATTTCACCTAACCTTTCAACTGAATATTTTTTATTCTTCTCATAAAAGTCATATATTTGTCCCTCCTTAAATCAAATAAATTGTTTTAATATTAACTCATTTGTTCCTATTCTTCTCTTGTTGTTACTCATTTTTGGACTAAATCCACATTCTCTTGCATATTCATTGTAAAAGTGGCAAACCTCTTCAATTGATGGAAATTCTCGTTCAACCAATGTTTTTTTTCCCTTTTACACCTTGTGGAGTATAAGATTGTGTTCTGGTGTCGTCAAACATGTTTATTTTAAAATGTTGAAGGCCAAGATGAAAAATGCCTAAACTTCCAAGCTTACCGGATGAAATGGAAGCTCACATATACCAACCTTAAACAATGTGTCAAGAAGTATGATTAATAATATAATGTTTCTCCTAGAGAATTGTATGCATTTATATTATATACAAAAAATGAAAAATAAAAGAAGAGAATTGTATGTATGTACAACGTTTAACATTGATGAGAAAAGGGATTATTAAGCTAAAATAATATATAACACTAAACATCCTGACTCAGAGCTAGTTTCTGATGTAAGAATATAAACATAAATATATATATAAGAAAAAAAATAGATAAATGTTTATGTAGTACTAAATGTACTGGCACCAATCCACCAAGAATTCCAACAGATGTTAAGTTCATATAAATGCCAATATTTAATGAATATAAAAGAAAAAATATCAGTATGAAAGAAATAAACTAGAAAATGAATTCCTTGTAACTTGTTTCCTTCAAATATGATTCTCTCAAAGTGCCCTTATTTCCTTGTAATATGTTTATCTTATTAGCCAATTAATTACCCACAAGCTCAATAGACAATGAAGATGAAAAAGTATGTACCGTGAAGACAGGAAGTAGCTGCGATGGGTTTCTGTTGCAACGGGAAGCTGCTGCAATGATGTTTTTGATTTTCAACTTTAATTGCAAAAATAAATGTTAAAGAATACCCTTTATTCGATGAAGAAGACCCTTTTATGCACTAAGCCTCAAAAATCATATTTTTAAGACCAATAATTGATGTTGAAGAAGATCCCTTTCATTAAAACACAAAACGTGCATTTCATTTAAGTGGATGATGAAAATACGTAAAATTGGCATTCCATAACTTTCCGTTATTACACGTTTCTTAGCTACACGACTTACACTTTCTTCATCACTTATATATATACTCTTTAATATCAAAATCATTTTGACAAAATGGGTAGAAACAAATTTGAAGTTATTAAAAATAAGAAACTAGACTATCTCCCTAGGACCATAACCATAACCATTATTTCCAATAATTCTTGAAAACTCATTATATCAATACATAAGTGTAACCATAATCATTTTATATAACCAAACTATATTTCAATTATCTTCAAAACTAAAACAGAATTATAGATTGTCTCTACGTGACATGACAAGTAGAATAAAAAGGCAACATGTGTTCGTGAATTAAATATATATAGGAGACCATTTTCCATTATGAAGGCAAGAAAATAAATCCTTTTATAATAGTGTTTAAAGCCAAAGGAAAAAGGTTGGAGATGTATGGAAATGTTGTTTTCAATTAAACCTTCTTAGATTTGGCTTAATTTGAAGGCTTTCTTGAAGCTTGAGAAATTGTAAATATCTCTTCTGCTCTTAGGTTTTAGCTAAATTTTTTATTTTACTATTCTAATTCGGGAACATTAGGTTGGAGCTATGCATGATAAAAAAGCTTGAAAGCACAAAACTTGATCAAATCCTCCTGAAAAATCCAGTCCAAATTTAATCTGAGCCCGATATGGTCCGAGCTCAAAACCTTCCAATTTTGTCTTTAGGTGGGCTCAAACTTTAGATTTTTTGTATAGACCCAGCTCAAAACCTAACCCATTGGGCCGGCCTGAATCCAAAGCTTGCCCATTTAGGACGGCTCGAATCCTAGCCCAATAGAATTTATTTTAATTTTTTTATATGTATAAATACTCATTCATACAAATCATAAATTACATCGTATTAACAAAAAAAAATGATTAAAAAACTAATAATCAATTATCTATATTATGTATATATGGATATGTATAACAACTAATAGTCTGCATCTTAGAAATTGCTATGCAATAAATAATTTATATATTTAATATATATAACAAAATCAAATTTATTATATTTGAAAATGAAACTTATAAGTTTTTTCATTAGAATTTAAATTTTTTGCCTTCCACTTTTAGTCTTTCTCTTATCCTTCTATCTCTTTTTTTTTTTTTACGAAACCAAAATCTTTTTCTTTTTTTGCTTTTGAATTTGGATAAACTCATCTATTTTCAATATTTTGATTTTCTTTAATACTTTGATGTGTAACTTGGGTTTAAATTCAAGTTATACAAAGATTTTAGATGGAATTGAAAAAAAAAAGAAAAAGGAAGAATATGGATTGGATTCTAATTCGAGTTTCAAGAGTGATGGAGTTGATTATGCAACTGAATATAATGAAGTTGATGATTACTAGATTTTTTACTATGATTATAATCTTCATTTTTATTTGCAGCCATTATTGATTTATAGAGAAAAAGAGATGAGAATGAGAAAGGAATAAGAAAGAAAGAAGAAAAAAAGTATGTTAAAATAAATAATAAATAAATAAAAATTATTAAACGATGGCTCTTGTATGCAACTTTACACACTTGGATAAAAAAGTATTACTGTTAATGTATTAATTAAATATTCATGTCATTTTATATGCCACGTATGAGAGAATTTTTTACTTTATATGGACAAAATTTCTGTAAAAAAAGTAATTGCAATTTTTGAAATGTTAGAACGTGCTTTGTAGTTATGCTAAATGTGAGGGGTCTAGTTGAAATTAACTTGCTTTACTACATAAATTAAAGTACTGTTTGGTACACATGATAAGAGGAGGGAATTGGAGTACAATTTTTGATCCACCTCTTATCCTGTGTTTGGTGCAAAGGAGGAATATGATTACGAAATTTTAGGCACATCTCATATATTCTCTACTACTGAATTATCAATCCCTTTTTTTTTTTGTGGGATATGAAAGAGGAGATAAAGATAAAGATGTCTCTTTTATTATGGTTTTTCTTTTCTTTGACCAAATATCTAAAATTTTGTTGGGCTAGTGTTTTTAGAACATTTAATGATTTGTATCAGTTTTAATAAATTGGATGTGTTTTTCACTTTACTTTTTTCAGAAAAATTAATGCCAAATATAACTGGATGTCCTTATTTTTAAAATAATTTTAGTAATGGGAAGCTTACAAAAAGCTAGATATATACATACATAGGAGAATTAGAAAGATTTACCAAAACTAAACAATTATTTTCTCAATTACTAAGATTAATTGAATCTCAAAAGAAAAATTAATTAACTATTAAACTTTGTTGCAGTTTGGTTGATATTTGACATGATATTTATTTAAAATTATACAAGTTTATTGCTTATAAATTGAACGCATGATTAAAAAAATGCTCTAAAATGGAGATGAAAGTCATGACAATTCATCCAATTTTTAAAGCACAAATAACTACTTTTTTCTTTTTTTGGTTTTACTGTGGGTACATTGTTGTAGTTGTTGTTACGATTGCATTGGCATATGTATTTTATATGTCCTTAATTTTTTAAATATTTTTGTAGTTTTTTCATTATTTTTTTATGAACAATATGATTTCTATATATATATTTGTGTCAAACTATATTTATTTAAATTAAATATTTAAACGATACTTTATAAGATATATAGTATTTTAATAAATCATATATTGTCTAATCCAATATTGTACCAAATACATGATATCATATTCTACCATTTAATCCAAGATTACACCAAACATATGACAGTACTAAATACATCCAATACTGCTATATTCAATCTACTCTAATCATGCCCTGTATATCTAATCTTACATACCAAATAGATCCAAGGAGTGTCGACCATGTTAGTTACTTACTACTAATCCAAGAGGCCAACACAAAAGCATTCTCAAAAATACCATAACAAAAAAATCATTACGTACTAACATTTCTAACAATTCAAGCACATGAATTTTACTCTTATAGAAACAAGCACTAGCTAATCTAAATAAATGTCCCAAATTCAATTAAAACTTGGTCCAAAATTACCCTTAAACTCACAAAAATTATCCCTCAGTCTCAAACAATAAAATCATCCATAGTATCCATATTCTTAACATTAAAAAAATTCTATTAGCATCAACTATTAAAACTACTTATAACATCAAACAAAAGTCTTTATTCCAAGGGCTACCTCATGGCACCAACCTCCCAAAAAACCAAAAATCAATTTTTGTTTAATCCAAAAGCGTACTATCATTAAGAAAGTTTTCAATACAGCACCATTGTCCAGAATAATGCAATTCGATCATCACAACAAAACACCCTTACTTTCTTAAACCCACGGAAAAAAGGGCAATAATTTACCAATTTTTTTAACAAATATAACTCCAAAGTTGCAAATCAAAGTCTCAAGCAAAACTGTTATCGAAACCCTAAGCAAATGGAAAGTGAGACTTTGTTGTGTAGCTAAACCTTTGTCGTCAAGCCAAACTCTCACTGCTATATCTCCCTAACACCGGCGATTTAGGACTCAAGGTTGGTACATTTGGAAAGCTCTCATGGCGATCTATACATTGGTATTTATCTTTCTTCCAAGGGCTACCTTACGACACCAACCTTCCAGAACCAACCAAAAATCAATTTTGTTTCTTCCAAAAGTGTACTATCATTAGTAAACTTCTCAATATCACACCATTGTCCACAATAACGCAATTTAAACATTACAACAAAACACCCCCTACCCTCTTAAACCCATGGAAAAAAAGGCAATAACTTACCAAAATTTTTAACAACTTTAACTCCAAAGTTGCAAATCAAAGTTTCAAGCAAAACCCTTATCGAAATCCTAAGCAGATGTAAAGAGAGACTTTGTTGTGCAGCTAAACCTTTGCCGCCAAACCAACTTTTCACCGCTATATCTCCCTAATACGACTCAAGGTTGGTACATTTGGAAAGCCTTTAAGGCTACATGTTGGTATTTGCTCTTGTCGTTGAAAAAAACACCAGAAACTGGTCTAAGCCAAGCCAAAGTCATGCGAAATGATCGTGAACTACCGAGATCCCTACCTTGTTTCACCATTTTCCTTAGATATTCATCCCAAACTTGCCTCACTGTTGGCTTTAGGCATGACCCACCAGCCAAAGATGAAGCTCCTAGTCCTCCAAGCTGAGTTGTACACGTTGTCATCGTTATTGGGAAAACATCATAGATTCCAGCAAGCTCACAAGTGACGTTTCATCATGAAATGACCATCCTTATAGAACCTTAAGATATCAAGCAAGTTGTTGGTGGTGAGCTTTGGCCAACATCCTTTTTGTTGTGAAACATTCTCAACGTCAATTGGGCTTACCGGCTAAGAGTTGGTGCTCACTACCAGTCTCAATGTGTTCTTTGGCTCACTGGAAAGCCTTCAACATCATCAATTTGGACGATTTAGTGGACATTCAATTTTGTCCAAATCCATCATTTTTTCAAGTACAATTCTAGCCATCAGCGAGGTTATAATGTAAAATTAAGGATACTTTTTCACTCCTTTCATTATCAATTTTGTTTCAATATATAAATTGTAGGTTTCGAACAAGTATTGAAGAACGCCCATATTCGATCGCGATCAAATTTGAAGATCAAAATTGGACAGTCTCCAGGTGTAATTAATTGAAATTGAAAGTTCAATTAAGTTTCTAGAAGTCCTGGGAGATTAACCTGTAGTTCATTTTTGAGTAAGTGTAAAGAAAATCAAAAATGTCTAATTTTGGATAATTGATATGTCAGGTCAATTTCAAATTACCAAAATTAATTGATAATTATGGTAATTAATTATTTGTGTGAGCAATTAAAGATTTCAAGGGCTCACTCGGATCTTCATGTATTTTTTTTAGTAATTAAGAGAACTTTTGTAGACTCTGTGTACTATGGAGAGGTGGACTAGAGTTTATGTACTATTGAGAGCTAGACAATAAATCCAGCAAATGAACGCATATGATTGGTAAATGCATTTATACTTTCAAAAACTATTTTGGAAATCACTACTATTTTTCTTATTGAAATTGATTTTAGTATTCCAGCACTAAAATATGCTATATATAGAATTATGTGGATTTTGCTTTTAATATCATGATCTGGAATTTTATGTGTTTTTATTGGAATTTCAAAAGTTTTTGATAAAATATATAGATATATATATATATATAAAATTGTTGGTCTTTTGACAATTATTGAAATTTTAGTGAAAATTAGATAAATTTTTAAATATTAAAAATTTTAGGGCAAGATTATAAATATTGAAAGCTTTGAGTATTTTATGTAATTTTAGAAAAAGAAGAGATCTTGAGAAATTTTATATTTTTCTGAAAATTTTTAGAGAAATTTCTAAAGCAGACCCTTTCATTATATATTTTTTATTTTAAAAGTTTATTTATCAAAGTAAAAATATTAATGTGACCAAATTATTTATTAAATAATGAGGTAAATTATATGACAAAATTTAAGTGATTTATTTTTAAATTTACTTATCTTTAAAAGTTCACTTCTTCATGTTTATGTTATATAAATATTTCAACTATAACATATTGGTACTGCTATGCCACATTATTTGTAAATTTTTGGTAAAAAATTTGTTATTCGTATTGTACCCACTATTGTTATCTATATTTAGTTTATCAATAGCGATATTAGCATAAACTTTTTTATCAAATTTAATGAGTAGTACTAAAATATTATTAATTAATATTTTTATATAAAAATAAGATAACTTTTAAATAGGAGAAAATCTTTAACGCCCTCAATCTTGTGCCACTCCTACCCAATTTATGTCATTTGTATTAAAAGTACCACATCAGTTCCACCTCACCATACTTATCTTTTTTAATTTTTCTTTTCTTTTTATTTTTCTACTGCCTTACTCAGAATTTATTAAAACAAATACTAATAATTAAGTGTCTTTTCGTTTTTTTCTTCTTGTTCGCACTCAGTTATTTTTCTCCCTCGTTTTTTTAGCATCAAACTTGAGAAACAGATCTAATTATCTGGCACTAGAGACTTGCAGTGAGAGGGAGATACTCACAGATCGGAGAAGAGAGAGATCATAAGAGGGATCAATAATATTGGAGTCTGGTACTTATGGATAAGGTTCCAAGGTAGAAATCCCAGTCCCGGCCTCCAGCATTCATTTTTTCCCCCAGTTTTTTGTTTTCTAACCCCAAATCTATGATTGTAAGGGAGGAACGCAGTAGAGAGAAAAAATTGTGACTGAAAGAGGAATGCATGAGAGAGAATATGAAAGACACTTCTAAAAAATAAAAATCAAATTGACATGGTGAATTAGCAAAGTTATGGAAATTTTTAAATTTATAAGGTACATATGGTACGTTGTATTATATTAACACATATTGTTACTATATAATATTTGGTAGAGAATTATATTAACATATATTATTATTATACTATTTTTTAAAATATTAAACAAAATTAAATAATTTTATAATTTTTTATAATTTAACCCAAAATAATTACATAGCATTTTAGATTATGTAATAATTATCATAAATAGTAATAAAAATCATGAAAATTTTTAAAAAAATATTTTTTTTAATTTAATATGTAATTTTTTTTGGGTTAAATTATAAATTTATTTAATTTTGTTTAATTTTTTTAAAAAGGGTATAATAATAATATATGTTAGTACAATTCTCTATTTTTCCATATTATCTCTCATCATTTGATAACCATATTATCTCTCATCAATTGTAGTGGCTATGTTGTATTATATTATATTGTATTGTATTAGATTGTGTTCTAATATATTTTATTGTGTTGCATTATTTTGTATAGTACATTTCATGTGTCTAGTGTACAATTGTGTTAAAATATATATACAATTTTATTGTATTGTTTGATAAATTACTATATCGTATTGGATTATTTTATTAAAATTTAAAATTTTAATATTAACTTAAATTTTAATTTTTTAACTTTTATTAAAGCTTTTAATTTTTAACTTTTAATTTTATTAAAATTTTTAATTTTTCATATTTAAGTTTTTAATACTTATTATTGGTCAGTTCTAAAAATATTAATAACAAATTAATGACAGATGTGACTGAGATTGTGAATTTTATTTTCGCTCAATTATTTTTAAGCTTGGCAAACGAGAATTGCAGCCAAAACAATGAAAATTACAAATATAATCTAAAATGACGATTTAAAAGAATCTTTATTTCCAATTTAAAAAAATTATCATTTGGCTAGCGGAAAAAATAAAGCATAAAAAAAAAAACTCAAAGGTTTGACAGTGGATATGCCTCAAGAAGAAGAAGAAAAAAATGAAAATGTGTAAAATGTCTTTGGCGTCTCAAAGCTCTTAGATGAGTATTATTTAATACAGAGAAATTTTGGTGTATTAGTAATACACCAGATGCTGTATTAAAAAAATTCCAGGTGTATTATATAATCAAATACAAAACTACAACCAAACATAGTATTAATCAAAACTAATGCAATACATCTTTGTAATACAATCCAATATAAGCCACCAAACATGATCAAGCCAAAGTAGGGGTGGGCAAAAACCGGTCAGAACTAGCAAAACCGACCAAACTGAACTGGCCAGTTTAGTTAGGTGCGATTATTAGCTTGCTGCCGGTTTTGATCAGTTTTACTAAAGCAAAACCGATGAAGGCCGGTTTGGTGACCGGTTCGTCAAAAAATAAAATCGAAATCGACCGAACTAGCTGAAAATGATGATCCCGTTATATCACCACCATTCATTTTCAGATTAAATCACTCTTTCAGATTAAATCACCACCATTCATTTTAATTTAAAAAAAATTAATTTTCTTAAAAAATAAATTAAACAAAATTGAAGTCAAAAAATTACAGTCGACCCTAACGTTTCAAATTCACCATGAGGCCCTCGAGTGTTCGACTTCATCTTTGGTGAGGATAAGTTCTTCACATTGACGGTGAGGACAAGTTATTCACAGCCAAAAAATTGGCAACGACAGCAACATTAGGTGCATAAAGAGCGAGAAACAAGCGGCCAAGCCCGCTGCTGGTGAGGAAAAGTTCTTCATGGTGAGGAAGTTTAAGCCTGCCGACCCTAATTTTCTGCAATTTTTTTCGTCCATCCATGGCGAGTTGGCGACGGTGAGGAGAAGTTCTTCACGGTGAGGAAAGGCACTTTCTCTTTTTCTCGCCGGCGTTAGCGGTAATCTCTCCCCGAAGCCCGCCGCTGCTTCACAATTGCAGTCCTTTTTTTCTTGCCAGCGTCAGCGGCAAGCTCTGGTTCACAAAAGACATGTTTTATATTTCGCATTTGGTTCTATTTGTATAAAAAAAAAAAAACAAAAAAAAACCATCATACTGTTTCTATTTAATGCATGTTTTCCTCTTTAAAACTTAAACACGGCTTGTAGGTTAATCGTAAGTCACTTTATGTCAAATTTATTGGAATTGCAATTTAATGCTATCTGATATGTCAATGCATCATTTAATGGTATCTGTTATATGGTTATATTTAATGCATCATTTAATATATGTTAAAAGTATTTGGCTCTATTTAATGCTTGTTGTTGTTTTACTTGAATTTGCTTGCATATATATATATATATATTGCAATATGATGGAGGAAGATCATTTAGAGACAAAATTGTGGTATAGACTATGAGTCTGACTCGACTAAAGAAACATATACTAAAATGAATATTAGAAAAGGTTCTAGACTTAAATCATATGTTTGGGATCACTTTAAAAGGCTAGATGATGATCCAAATAATCCTAGATGTGTGTGCAAAGAAGAATGGGACTAGTACATTAAGAAATCATTTGTCAAAGCAATGCAAATGTTACCCCAATAGGAATGTGGATAAAAAGCAAAAAATCCTATCCTTTCAACATTCCCAATCAAATATGGGCAGTTCTAATTTGGTTGCTACTGCATTTAGTAAAGATGAATGTAGGAAAGCATGTGCCAAAATGATTGTCATAGATGAATTTCCATTTAGTTATGTTGAGGGAGAATGATTTAGAAAGTATAATAATGCTTTAAATCCTAAGTTTGATCCACCGTTTCGTAGAACAGTTTCTAGAGATGTGCAGCAATTGTATTTGGATGAGAAAAAAATTGAAAAGTATGTTTTTGAACAATAATCAAAGGGTTTGTCTCACCTTGGATATTTGGACTTTTATTCAAAACAATTGTTACATGTCTCTTATTGCCCACTTTATTGATGATAATTGGAAGTTGCATAAGAGAATTTTAAAGTTTTGTGTTGTCCAAAATCATAAAGGTGAGACAATTGGCAAGGAGATTGAGAATTGCTTGATTGATTGGGTCATTGAGAGTTACAATTACAGTTGATAATGCTTCTTCTAATAATGTGACTATTGCCTTTTTGAAGAGAAAATAATAATTGAAAAACAAAAATTGTTTGGGATGGTGAGTATCTTCATGTACGTCGTACTGCTCATATTAAGATTCAATAATACTAGATTTATTAAAAAATTGACAAAATTATTTACCAAATGACAAAGCAGATGATGTGAAAATATTTAATTGGTTTATTTTTTTTAATTCATTTATACATTTATTTGTTCACTTATGCATATTTAGAGCATCTTCAGTGATACTGTGAATTGCTCTATTTTTATTGTTACATCAGAATTATAGAGGGATGTTAAAAAATAAAATCTCTCAAATGGCTCTGTCTATTAGCTATGTTAAGCTAATGTGGCAAAAAGAAAAATAGAAATTGACAAATAGACTGTCTACTTTCAAAAAGTCTGTAAGACATTGTGACTTAACAATTTACTTTTTTTTTTCTATTTTTTCTATTATTTTTGAATTTTCTTTTGAAACATATTTCTTTTTCTTCTTCTAATTCGCACTCAAACGAAAAAAGGAAAAAAAAAAGTTCTTAATGAAATACAGGTTGCGCTAGATTTTTCTTTCTCTTTTGTTCATGATCATGCTCAAAAGAAAAAAAAAATTGATCATTCAAATATCTCTACTCAATATACTTTAAATCTATCACCTAGGATTTGGACATGTTCCTAATTGTGAAAAAGCTTCGAAGTATTCATGCGACAACTGGGTCTCCGTTTGGCAAGCGTTAGCTTCTTTTCTCTTTCCCTATCTTTTTCTATCGTCTTTCAGATTTGCTTTATTAGGTTTGTTTCAATCCTTAAATTTTCACACTAATAAAGATGCAATAGATATTACCCTCTTTGGTTCATCTACCAATTTCATTCAACTCGTGTCGCATTATGTCATTATGTGTGACATGCAGAGCACCAAGGTTCATAATCTTGTAGATTATTTTTCTTTTGTTTTTTTATTGTAAGAGTGGTTTAATTTGAATGGAGTCATGGAAAGTTATTTTGGGTGTTAATGTGTGAAATATCATAATTGTATATTGGGTATTCAGTTGGGTTGGTAGTCTTCTTCCATTTGGTTTCAATTAAACTATTTCTATTAAAAGTAATGGCAATTATTTAAAGAGATAATCTTAAGTCAGAAGGTAATACCAATATCAAATTTGGTACATTAGCTTTTCACATTGCTCTAGTCGATTGGTATCCTCCCATATCATTTTACATGATAACAAATATTTGTTATCATTATAGAAATTGCATACCAGTGGAAGAGAAAAGATGCACTATCAAGACTTATAAAATTTGCATGGTATTAATGAACCTATTTATAGTCATAGGCTATAGATGTTTTTTCCATTCTTTATGAATGATGTCCAGGTCTAAATTTATTTTATTTCAGACCTCAAAATTCCTTATAAAAGTATAATAACATATTGAAAAATAGCTTACTTTTTATGTTCGACCTAATTACGAACTCTGTTTCTAGTGATTAGTAGTTGTGATGGATTTTCCATGGTCATCTATGCCTTGTGCCAAATTCATTCCTACATAATATGATATAAACTATAATTGTAGTCCCTGCCTGTTTGCATGCTTACCCTTTATTATGTTTTTCTCTCTATGTTTGGCATAATTTGAGATACCAGAAATGTAATTGATCATATCAAGTTATTAAGTCTCATTTTCATGTTGAAATTCTAAGAAAAATGTGTGACTAATATAGCTGATGTTTCTAAGCACATGACTCTTGTCCTACTAATCTTGATTAAAAGTCTTCCTTATAATGGAATTCATAGTATTTATACACACACACACACACACACATATATATATAATATATATCTTGCTCAAAACAAAAGAAAAAATGATGCAGGCCCCAAGTTCTCTAGTGCTTGTTGGAAGCTCAATATGAAGAAAAACTAACATAAGAATAAATTATGGTTGATGATGTTCATTATAATAATAATAAATAAATAAATAAAAAGAAGAAGAAGACATAACTAGGCCATGGTGCATGTTAGATGATGTTAAAGAAAATTAATTATAGCTGCTCTTAAGACTTTATCCTTTAGAGATGTTGATCTTTGCCTCATAAAGCTTTCTAAGCTGAGATAAAATATTAAGATCATTTTATGATTCAATTAAGTTGATGTGAAAGGGTATGCATTGCAGTGCTAATTTACCATACTATTGATTTCATTTATTAAAATTTTGGATTGTTATCATTCCTTACATATATATTTAACTTCATAGTTTATGCATGTATTAATTACTTTAAGCAAAAAATGTATTCTTCCATTACAATCTTATAGTGCTCATCTTGTATAGTTATATATACTTTTTCTATGGATTCACAAGGTTTTACTAATTTTTCATGCTCACATGACTCACTTGATATTCAACATGTCAATAACTCCTCTCAATTTCATGCACATCATAATTCTATGTTACAAGCTACTATGTCAAATCATTTTCCAAACCAATTTGCTCACTTACCATTTCGACCCAACTATCCTTTCAATCCAATGAAAGTTTCATATCCTTCTTATGTAAAGCATCAATTTGGATCTATATTCTCTTACAAAGGTATATTGGATGCTCTCAATATTCTATTTGACACTCAAACATCTAATGCACCTAAAGGATCCAAAAATAATAGCGGGTCCACCCAAAAGTCCAATAACTCTCAAACTTCACTTGGAAGCGAAAATTGGACTAAAGCTGAAGATATTGCACTATGTGGGACATTGGTATGTTTCTATTGATTCTAATATTGGTAATAATTAGAAAAGCATAGTTATGTGGGATCGTATTTTGAAAGTTTGGAGGGAGAACATTAGTATGGAAGATACTAATGCTTGAAACACCAATAGTTTGGGATGTCGTTGGGGAAAAATACTAGCTGCAGTTAACAAATTTCATGGATTATATGATATACTGGAAAGACATCCATAGAGTGGAACAACCTCTAAAGATATGGTAAATATTTCTTATTTTTTATAGTTCTTTTAATTGTTGCAACAAGGTGTGATATTAAGCATTTAATTTTTTTATAAGCGATATATTCATACATTGTAAATTACAAATTCTTCATTATTGTGATTTTTCTTTTGTGTTTGTTTGTTTTTTTTTTCATGTTTTTATAGAAATGAGAAGCAAGGCGAATGTATGAGGATCTTACCAATGGTCAACTATTCAAGTATTATCTTTGTTGGGAGATCATGATAAAGAATCCAAAATAGTGTTCAAATGGGCTTACCAAGACAAATGAATCAAACAAACAAAAATCAGATGACATTGACAATCCACCTCCATCAATACCAACAACACATGATAATTTTTCTAATGAAAGAGAAGGTGTGATCATGGATAATATTGCATCTGAAGATATTAATTTTGAAAGGATTGTACGACAACAAGGAAGAAAATGATGTTACGAGAAAAAGAGAAAGTTTAATGAAGAAAAGGTTGTGGTTGATGCTTTAAACAATTTTCAAAGCACTCTAGACAAACAAATTAATATTCCTCGAGAAGACATGGATTTGAAAAGAGAGAAAAATAAAAAAGAAATTGAATTGTGAAAACAAATGATGAAAAAAATGAGATAGAATTAAAAGAGATAGCAATGAAAACGAAGGAGACAGCTCAAAAAATTAAGATGAAAGATCAATAGTTGAAGGAGAAAGCTCAAAAAGGGGAACAACAAAATCTCATTATGAACCAAGATCTCAACAAGCTTTCACCGACATTGCGAAAGACATACGAATTGTAACAAGCTTAAATATTAAAGAAATGGGAAAATTATATACTTTTTGCAAAATAATTGGCTTGTTATTTCTTTTTCTATTGGAATTGCATTCTGCCGATTAGGAAGATAGAAGAGCAAAACCTTTATCTACAGTTACTGTTATTTTTGTTCTTTTATTTTCAATTAAAGATTTGAATTATGAAAATAACCAAATGCTTTTCATGCCTTTGATTGCAGTACATTTTTGTTTTGGCTAGCATTCAAACAAAGTAAAGAGATTTGTAATGATGTTGGTTAATGAAAGGAAAATATATTCTAGGCGACTTCAAAATTGGATTTCTTTCAACTTTAATGACATTCTTGACTTTGTTACATATGATGACCACACCACACTTCTAAATAAAGTATATAGTTATATATTATTTACCCCTTCCCCCCAATATGTTTGTCTTTCTTATTATTCTTATCATACTTGTCTCATCTATCTTTCTAGATTTGTGAAGAACCTATTTTAAAGTGAAAACCTATTAAAAATAGAAAGCTACAGAATTGAAATAAGTTGGCATATCTGGTTATAATTATGTAGTCTTCAAAACTTACATATGCATGTAAATTAGAATTTGTTTCTGTCTACAAGAAATAAAATAGAAGAACATTTAAAAAATATTCTAACATATAGAAAAGTCAAGTAGCAAAATCACAAATATATATATATATATACTAGTTTTTGGTGTGTGTGGTGCACGTGATTGTGTTGTATATTTTGATTTAACTTTTTAATTTTTTGTTATAATTTTTTATATTTGTATTTGAGAACTAAATTGATGCATTGTATATTAAAGATTTTTAGTCAGCATGTAATTTATTTTGAAGAAAACTTTGTTTGTAAGTTAGCTATAGTGGTACAACTGCATTGAATATTTATTATGTAATTTATAGTTTTTAATGTTGTTTTAATTTTTGGATTTGAAATTTTGCAATTTGGAAGATATTGTATCTTTTTAAATGAATACTATCAACTGTATTGTTTTTACAAAATATTTTTTTTATACATTCGTATCATATAAATTTTTGGTATTCGAAAGCATAAATATTTGACCACTATTGTATTATTTGTTAAGCAAGTTTAGAAAACATAGATTAATGAAATAGAAACTGAAAATATTAGTTTAAAGAATTGTGTTCACTTTTTTTTTATTAGCACATGAGCTGTTTAATTTTTTTATCAAAAGAATATATAGTAGTAATTTAAAAAAAAAAAGATATATAATGGTAAACAAAAAATTAGATACTGACATTGGTTCAAATTTTGTATATAAAAATGATAAGCATTGAGAACTATTTTATAATAACAAATATCATAATAATATAAAATATGATTTATTATTGAGTTTTATTAAGATATTAAAAAGCATTTGTGGACTGGTCTTTTAAAAAATGAAAAGTGCGAAGTAAAAAGTGAGAATAAAACGATTCAATATAAACTGTTTAATAAATATCTGTGAAAAAAATATAAAAACTCATTTTGATCATACTATGTTTTGTTTTCCATTGGCAATTGAAATATAATTCCCAATTATTTGCAAAGTTTTGGATATTATATATGGGAATTTTGAATAAAAATAGCAATATTAAATCTTTACAATTTCAGCTATAAAAAGATAACAACTAATGATTTCAAAGTCAATATTGTTTTTGTTGTATTGGAAATTTGTTCCTGGAAATCAATTGTTTACAATTTTTATAATAAATCTGAAATTTTTTGCATGGATTTTTTTATTTGTTTTTATTATGTAATTTATAATTCTGAATGTTGCTTTGAAGTTTGTAATTAATGTCTTCCACTTGATGCTGTAAATAAATTGCAATACGCAAAATTTTTACTAATGTGTTGTCCAATGAGTTATTAATTATTTTTGTAAAATTAAGTTTATGACCAGGTCAGATAAAATATCACATAAAAATTACAATAGACTTTTTCATTGTTAAATTTTGATCATGCATTATAAACTATGATTGTTGAATTTTATTTTTTTATGGTTCAACGTTTTGATCGCTTTGGTAATTCATACACTTGATATGAATATAATTAAACTTTTCACATAACAATTTAGTCAATTACTTATAATTGTGTAGTTGAAATTTATTTTCAACTGAAAGCATTTTGGTTTTACATTTGGTTTAGAAAAAAAGAAGAAGAAGATATGATTGTAATAAGAATAGTAAGTTTTCATATTTAATTGGAAGACAATCAACAATTTAAAATTTTGAAATCACATTTTTTATTAATAACTGAAGATGTATTTTGAGAAATGATATTTATGCATTGAAAATTTTATGATGATAGTTTTGAAACAAATTATTTTTTTTTTAATTCTTAGCATTCAACATAATAACCTATTGATTTCCACAAAATTTAACACAACATATACACAATTTTACTATTATTTGTATCCACAAAATCCCACCCAAAATATACTTAATTCATTGAACACAATTGAAGTAAAACAAAATAATATAATTATATAAACTGTCATAGTAACAAAACAATATTTACAAACCTATCATGATCTGTCATAAACTAAATCATATCCAACATTCAAATTCTTTCACAGAGAACACATTTTTATTCGTAGAAATTTTCCATACATGGAACACTTTTGACTTATTTGTCCCAAACTTTAGCATTTTCTTTACATAGATTAGAAAATCTCAATACAAGACTCTTAGCATTTCCATTATGCATAGATTAGAAAAACCTCAATTACAACAAAGAAGATGAAGATTGGCTACAATTATCATTTAGATAGTATGAATTAATAGAAAGTTAAATTTGACTATGATTTGAATACTGATTTTCATAATTTAACGGAAATACATCTCAAAACAAAACTTATCAAGAAATCACAAAGCTTTGAATGTTCTTTCATTAAATCATAACTGAATTCTTTTAATTGAAATGAAAATTTATTGTAAAATATTATTTAAAAAATAAAATTACAAATCAGTTGTTTGTTTTTTTATGTATACCATAAAGAAAAAGAACTTTGAAAAAGGCTAAACAATGTTTATTTTGGTAGGGAAATAATGTGTTTTCAATAACAAATAGATCATTATAGAGAAATAACTAATGATAATATATAAAGCAAAATTAGCAGTATCTGTAGAGCGAAAAAGTTAAAACATACAAATTTTTTACACAAATAAAAACTCTATGACCAAGTTAGTTTGAATTCATTTGCAGAATTTAAGTTTTTCTAATGAATACTAAAGTTTATGGTTATTAAAAAGCATACAGAAGGTCTAAACTAATTTTTTTTTCTTAAAAGAATTATATATAAGAACTTTTTAGAATTTTCTAAAAGAGTTTACATAATTTTTTTCATGGAAACTAACAATTATCATCATCTATACCCTTCCATGTCTATATTATCTATCAATCTACAAATATTAATTGAGGTGATAACAGTTGAGACCATAAGTATGAGACAATTCATTTAATGTGAAAGATAATCTTATTCAGACTCCTAAATATTTTAGAGTTTTATTATTGCAAGCTAAATTCATCCAAAGTTCCAAATGCTTACAATCAAGGTCAGTCTCACTGGCTTGCTGGATTATCATATTCAAGATCAATTTTATAAATAGTTTCGACGATATAAAGCAATTAGGAGATATAAAAATGAACTTATATAAGTATAAACCCCATAACATCAGGTCCTTGTCAATTTACAAGAAGATATTCTTGTAGTTTAAATAAAAAGGGCCAAAACAACAAAACACGAGTACTTACAAAACAGTAAAAACTGAAGAGTCCATTTTAAAGTAGTAAACAAAATTTATGTTGGATAGCCATTCTTATTCTTATATTTATGTAATTCAAGTAAAATAACTATAATGAAAAATTATAAAAAAAAAAACTAATCAAATATATGAAATGAAACAAAAGAGATTAGAAGAATCAAATATACAAATTTGTTCATATAATAGAAGACAAAGGTAGCAACAGACTTATCTTTGCAATCAAAACTGTCCCATACCTCCAAAAAGTGAGCTCTTGCATCCTAACTTTGCATATTTTTTCCCATAAAAAATACATACTCATTTGTATCAAAAAAGTTCATTTTCTATATTGAAAAAATAATATTAAAATGAAGAAACAAGGTAGTAGGAGTATGTTAATCAAAAGAAGGAAAACTAGACTTACAAAATGGAGTTTTGCAGTATTGTCTAGCCTCTTTACCTACTTAATTGTAGCAGCAACAACAGAGATGAAACCTCTACCTGTAGAAGTTATTAGGATGGCAATTGGAAAATTTATAATGCATAAAAATATTAGAAATCTAATAATTCTAATATAATGGAAAAGAATGCTACAAAATTTAGCTTAATTTATGACAATTGCAGTATTTATCATGAAGTCAATTTTCCAAGGACTTTGCATTTCCAGTACACATTTTACAGGAGGGCTAAAATCAATACTCTTTTGGAAGTCAGACACATGCTTAATGTAATGAGCTACTTATCTATCTGTGTAGCTCATGACACACCTCTTAAGCACACAATCTTCTATTTTAACTCGCTTTTGGTATTTATGTTATGATTTCAAAATTGTATATATAACTAATTAAGCTTTATAAGTTAACAAGCAGAGATATATACCAAACAGAAAAAAAAAAAAAAAA